>JAJMEP010000005.1:0-186865 GCA_030574195.1 Groenewaldozyma auringiensis
TGTCCGGCTTTTAATTAAAAAAAAAAAAACAATAAACAATTGCAGTAGGCTGTTAAAAATACAAAGGTTTTGGTTACTACTTCTCTTCCAAGTAAACATAAAACCAGAAACCCTTCTGCAAACAAAATTACAATAGAAATACAAATACAAGTACAAATACAAACACAGTTGTTCTATTTGGCTTCTGTTATCCAATACAAATGCATTTCTCTCTCTCTCCATTTAGATACCTTTGCAGTGGCAGATGGCGAGTGTTTGTTAGCCACTGGTGTAACGTCCGCGTCACGGTAGCTATAGACCTATAGATTTAAGCCGATCGGCTGGAATTCACCAGTGGTTGCTGCGCTATTCCTCTTGTTAGATTCACAACGCTTATTCGTGCCCCCTCAGGGTAATAGAAATAAAGCTCTGATCGCGATCATAGACTTTCTATAGCTAGCTTTTACTACTTAAACAAGAGGAAGTTAGTTATAATAACTAAATGTACGCTAAATTAAGATCTTCTATATATATATACATGTAGTATATGTAATCTAGGGTTTACCCCACAAACCTCAGTTTACTCCACAAAAATGGAACTTATACCCATTCAACATGGGTACTGTGGCATTTTTTGATAAAAAATGATAATTACTCACATGAGAGTTTCTGGGAGTTTTGTCTGGTTTGTTACCTACATGTATATATGCTAACTAAACTCAACTAACCCAAATTACTAACTTATATTCCGTTCCAAGTAGTCGTCTTGGTGATCTCGAAAGGTACTTCTGCTTCAATATCAGCACTACTGTGACCCAAATGAATGACATACTTGTCAGCTTCGGATACCCAGTACTTCTCTTCTTCGTTCCAGTAAGAGGTGGCGTATTTCAAGGGAATTGTAAAAGAAACATCAGTAGTAGTTCCAGCTTTAACTGAAACCTTTTTGAACCCCTTCAGCTCTTTCACTGGACGGCCAATGCTAGGATTCTTTTGAGAAACATACGCCTGGACAACTTCTGCGCCATCGACTTCGCCAGTATTGGTGACCTTGACGGCAATGGTTATGGTTTTGTCGTCAATGTCAGCCTTGGCATCAGAGAATTTGAAATTGGTGTAAGACAACCCATATCCAAAGGGGAAAAGAGTCTCCTTTTCAAAAATTTCGTAATGACGGTACCCGACATAAACATCATCGTTGTAAAGCACCTGGCCGTTTTCGTCTTTGAAATGTAAAAATGCTGGATTATCCCTGACATGTTTGGGATAAGTTAAACACAGTTTCCCTCCAGGGTTAACATCTCCAAACAAAACATCAGCAATTCCATTACCGGTCTCATTACCACCATACCAGGCCTGTATAACGCTTTTCACTTTACCGAGCCATGGGATTGTCACGGGCGTACCGGACTGGATAACTGCCACAGTGTTGGGATTGGCCTCAACGACGGCATCGACAAGACTGTCAACATTTGGAGGCAGATCCATTGAAGTTCGGTCATATCCTTCAGATTCCCAGTCAGAATTCAACCCAACTGTCAAAATAACCTGGTCCGCGTTTTTAGCTGCCTGCACAGCAAGAGAAATCTCCTCGTCGTACGGTTTCCTCAGTATACCACCAACCCGGATGGCCCCACTGAAATCAACAACCTTAGGGTTGGTGACCCTTGGCTTCCGATCGTAAAATATAGTCACTTTGTATTTTTTGCCAGCCTCAAGATGAACCTCACCAACTTCTTCCACAGTTCCAGCACCGAAGAAAAGATTGCCTAGTCTCTGGTGGTCGGTGTTGTTCACAACTTCCTCTTCGTCAACGTAAAGATTCGCAGCTCCGCTTACTGCAACGCCAAACTCATAAGTACCCGTCTCTTCGGGGATAACGTGACCCTCAAAATCAATAAAATAATTATCACCTTTGGTGAGCCCGGGGGGCACGTAATCAGCCAAAATCATAAAAGAAGATCTGGGGTAGACTGTTTCGATATGTTTCCTATTGGGATCGGTGACTGGTCCTGTATAGACATCCAACCTGAACCCTTTAGTACCCTTGTCACTCACTACAAGGTCATCGATCAGTGGTAAGTTCACAAAAGTAGAAACTCCCAACGCGTGCGTTGCAGGTGACTTCAACTTCTTGTTGATTGCTTCAAATGGCGTGACAGTGTAGTAAGGAGTCAACGAAGCTGAACCGCCTCCACAATAAGTAACCACTTTGCCATTGGGTCCAATAACCGCAGTGGTCTTCTCTTTACTAAGAGGCAAGGTGTTTGATTCGTTTTTCAATAAAACAATTGAGTCGGCAGCAAGCTTTCTTAATAGAAGAGAAGTTTCCCGGGTATCTAATCCACTTTCGGGAGCATTTTCGGGGATGTTAGAATCAACAACACATTTCTTGATAAACTCAAGAACATTTCGAACCCTATCATCGATACATCTTTCATTCAGTTCCCTTGAAATCACTGAAGCCTCCAAATTAGGGCCTCTCCATGCTGGCGGACCAGGCATCTCCAAATCAAGTCCAGCAAGAATACTCTCTTTTACCGTGTAAGTTCCGCCCCAGTCAGACATTATCAACCCCTTCCAGCCCCACTCGCCGCGCAAGATGTCATCCAGAATATAATTCTTCTGACTAACGTGCTCTCCGTTCACTTTGTTGTAAGCGGTCATAAACGAGTTGGGGTGAGCATCTCTAACAGCGATCATAAACGGGGCAAGATAAATCTCTCTTAGAGCTCTGTCGGTGACTTGAACATTGACAGACTTCCTGCCATCTTCTTGGTCATTACAAACAAAGTGCTTGATACATGCTTGAATGCCCTTAGACTGGATTCCCCGCACAATTGCTGCGGCAGATAAACCGCTGAGCACGGGGTCTTCTGAAAACGATTCAAACCCTCTGCCACCTAGCGGAGATCGTTGGATATTTACTGTGGGGCCGAGAATAACATGCACACCTTTTGCTCGAGCCTCGTCGCCCATAAGCTCACCTGCCTTCTCAAGCAAGTCCTGGTCCCAGGTGGCACCCAATGCAGTACCGCAGGGGAAACACGCTGCAGGCTCAGCGGCAAAAAACCTTGTCCCGCGAACACCGTTAGGACCGTCGGAGGTCCTAATTGAAGGCACGTTCAGGTGTTTGAACCCCCAAAGATGCCATGTGTCTTTACCGCCGAGAAGAGCGCACTTTTCGGATAATGTAAGTTTAGAGAGAACGTCTTCAACATCGAAAGGCGCCGGTGGGCTACCAGTTCTGCTATCCGATGGGATGATTCTAGTCATTTGGAAATTTCCCCCAACTCAACAATTGATTAACAGCGTAATATAAAATAAAAAAAAAAAAAAAAAGAATCTGCCAGAAGATAAAACGGCGTGGTAAACAAAGTCGGAAGACACACACTCGCACACACAGAAAGAGAGAGGAGATTTATTGGGCTTTATAGAAATTAACAGGATCGCCGGTCGGATTTTGATAATCAAATGCAGTACTAATATACCACTTCGAGAGTGTCCGGTGGTTTAAATACCGCCGCCGAGTGACGACATAACGTTATAACGACGACGTTAACAATAAACGGTCCGATCGCTGGATTTGGTCAGACTTTCGGCCCGAGCTACAAATTTCCCACCGCCGCAGCCGCGTGAGCACAATAAAATAGCTGACTTTTGTTATCTCCTCGAGTCAAACCCGCGAGTTGTTTTTTTTCTGTTTTGCTTTGGTGCTTGGAGCGGGTCTTTTTTTTCCAAAGGTTTTTTTTGTGTTTTTGTGAGGGGTTTTGCAATGTCTTGCCAGGTACCACACATTCACTAGCTTGACCCAAAAATGGAACTAGATACGCTCTCACACCCGACTCTTGGGGACCAGGCGCGCTCATGTGCCGGGGCTCCCTTTTTGGTAAACGGGGTTTTTCATACCGAGACACTATAAGTATACCGCTAGATCGATCATGATGAACTACCACGTACCCCGCCGCCAAAATCGGATATCATACCACTGCGCATAAATGGTACCAGTTACTGTAGCGCTAGTTTGTGGGGTAAGCGACTTGTAGGCGGGATAGCAGCAATGAGATGAGGAGGTTTTGCACACTTGTCACTATGTGCGAAAAAAAATATGAATTTTTGGCTCGAAATTTATCGCTTTATTGACAATTTGTATAACGCGACTTTTCCTTAAACGGTTTCGAGATGCTAACATGTGAACATGTGATGTGAGTATCCTTCGTTTTCGAGGACTCGGTGAGAAAATGCCGATCGATGTCAACACATAAACCGGTTATATGTACTAACCAAGCTGGATCTTGGGTATTTCAGTTCATCAGTTGATGCAGCGATCTTCTCATGGCCCGTTTAGTTGTGCGGTAAACGTGCTGTTATAACCCGAGCCTCCGTGTATCGGATTGCGGGGTACATTCAGGTTCAAATACGTTTTCTTTGGTGATTTTCATCGGACTTACTACCACTACTACTACTACTATGCCGACGGCTCAGCATCATTAGCGTGTAAACAAGCATGCTTGGTATCTAATTGCTACTTGTGGTTTATAGAGGTGGTGTCTTTGTCTTTTCACGAGGAAGCGACGCAGTAAAACTGGTTGTTGATAGTACCGCATGTGTATCCTGAAGCACATGGCATGGCAGACCAAGTGTTGTCATAGTTGCATACCATGATACTGTCGCCGTCGCACTCATACGCCCCAAAAGTGCAAGGACCAGATGCGGTGGCAGTGTTGGAGGGCGAGCTAGTGATAGCAGCTGATGAGCGAATTGTGGAGGGGGAAGTGATAACGGTGGATGATAAAGTAGCGGCCGATGAAGTACTTACGGTGGTGGTGGTGGTGGTGATGGTACTAGTTGCAGCTGCTGATCTGGTGCTAGTGGTAGTAGTAGTGTGGGGAGATACTGTGGTTACTGCGGATGGCTGTGCGGAGTTGGTAGCGTACGGTAACCCTAAAAAGTTTGTGAAACTAGCGGCGTTGCAAGTCTCGGCAGTGCTGCTGACCGTGGAGAACGAGACTGCGCCGGAACTGACAAACGTTGGGGCCGCATTGAGGATACTTTGCATCGATGAGATATAGTTACCGTTTCGGACCGACCCTGATGCATCCCAGAGCATTATTCCGCCAAAAGTACCGAAATTCTCGGATATCTTATTGACTGTGTCGACTAGCAATGCTTCATCAGTGATGTACCCGCTGCCGGCTGAAGCAGAAGAGGCTGGTAACCCGAGATAGATCTTAGAGATCTTGGAGTAGTTCACGACAAACTCATCCCACGCTTCGTAGTTGAAACATTGATATCCGACGTTGCAAGGGTAATTGTTGTAGAACTGGACAAACAAGAAGTCAAACTCAACCATTGCCAGAAAGTTCTGGTCGGGCTGGTACCAGCTGAGGTAAGTGAAGGGGCATTGTGGTGCAGACGACAAGTAGTATGATTTGGAAGAATCAGTTGCAAAGTTGGATCTCATTTCTTTGGCCCAGTCGGCGTAAAACGAAACGTCGTTGGTATAACTCTCAATATCGAGATCGAACCCATCAACAACCGCATCGCCAAAGGGTCTGAGAACAGTGGTATCGTCAGAAACAGGACCAAACATGCTCCAGAAGGTATCGGCCGAAGCTCTGGCCTGGTCGCTGCTAGTGTATCCGTAACTTCCAGCAGCTCCACCGAGAGAAAGAAGTACTTTCTTGCCCTCTGCCTGACATGCCTTGATACCCTCTCCAATGGCTGGACAGTCCAGCAATGGTGTGCCAATAAAGTTATCGTTACAGTTCCCGGCAAAGTTAATCACGGGGTAGCCGTTTTGGTCTCCTATACCAAAAGACGAGGCAAAGGCTAAGACATAAATGTCGCCTTCAGAGCTAGCACAGAGCTCGCTCAGGGGTGTGGTGTTGGACTGGCCCCAGTATGTAGCGACATTTGTGAAAGCGTCGTTATCAAATGTACCAGAATAAGCGGCCGAGACAGTATGTGAAAGCAATGCAATTGCAACTGCTAACACTGAGTTGGTCAAAGAAAGCATTAGAAATTTGGCAAAAGAATGAATGAATGAAAGTTGGTGATAGTATCAAGGAATGACTATTAGTTGGAAAGTTGTTTTAAAATGTATTTGACATTGGCATAAGTGCTCTTTATATACGCGTTTTTCTTCAGTATCCAGAGGTTTCATCACTCCATCAAAGATATGTTCCATGCTACCATGCTGAAAACCGATACCATCGAGGGCATGTTACATTAGTTCAAATTGGCAGCTTGCAGGACCTCGTGGAGTGCGATGTGACACGATGTTTACGCGAGATCTGATAGCAGATCCCTCATGATCATGTATGGAGAATGAATTAGTTGGTTGTATGTACCATTTTTATACAGAGTACCTGATGCTGTTTTCAGTTATTGACAGACTTCTCTATTGTTGCGGGCTCGATTTTTGGTTTGTTGATTATGAAAGCTGAAAACTGTATCTCCATATCTTGAATTGAGCATTTGGTTTTCAGGAAAACAAAAAACGCGGTTCCATTATTTCAACGCGTTCAGATTGTGTCCGAGACTTCACTGATCATGTTGATCAAGGAATGGGCAAAAAGAAAAATTAACTGACGATCTGTCGCGATCACGGTGCATCGCTGTGTACGCGATATGAGTTTTGTACATCAATTAATAGATCTGATCTAGAGCTCGGGTACCTTGACACGCTGCATATCTCACTTGCATGCATGTGTTGAGAGAGTCTTTGCACTACTACTACAGTGATCATAGCATGTATGCATGGAGATTTCTACCCAATTTACCCCTTAAACACTGTCTGAAGATGCATGCGGTTACGAACCGACCAGGTTTTGTATAGGGAAAAACGCTCACCCGCAGTTTGTAAGGTTGCATTGCATGGCTCGTAAATTCTCCGTGTAACATGGCAATAAGAGCACGATAAGGGTTCTGCAACGAGGACCATTCCAAGGCAAAGGGTACTACCAGATGCATCGTTGCAACCTAGCGCGTAATGGACGTGTTCTGTTACATCACTCTATTGTAACTATACGCGTCGCTAGTTTGATCCTACGGTACACACATTTAACAGATATGCCATCTTGTAAACAAATAAATTCTTAGCATTTAGCGTTTTTGTATTCGTAGTACAGTAATGTATAGTACAGAATCTATGCTAACGGTTTACCCTTAAATTTAACCATGCAGTGCGATACAGGGCCGTTTTTTAGGTACCTAACTGCCTTAGCATGGCCATCCAGGTTTATCACGCAAGATCCAAACAGACGCATGATGAATCTTGCATCGATAAGGTTGTTTGTGGACGACGATCATTTTCGAGCCGAGACAGCCAAGTACGGTTCCAAAAATCCACGTTAAAAATTCTGCCTAGCGTTATCTAACTAGCTGTGTGTTACTTAAAGTATATAACGCAATTTTAGTTATACACAAATAAAACTCACGTAACGTTACGTAGCGGTTACAGCACTACACACACACACACACACACACCCCTCAATATTTATCCCTTAGGTCTTCATTCACAATGCCTGATAAGGCTACCAACCCACGCAGACGAAGGTCGACTTTCAGCAACATAGCATCACTAGAGCCCCATGGCGGCATGTACACGTCTGAGGAGACTCGCCCTGCCGGTGTTGGAGGCAGTGGAGGTGAGTCAGCCGAGAGACAAAGGCTTCACTCCGATCCATCATTCGATGACTTGGACCAAACACGACCGACCTTCAGCTCGTTTATTCCCGGAATATCCAAATCCCCCAAGTCCCGCAGGGGCCGCGGCGGACACAAGTACTACCAGATAACTGGTGACAGCTCAAAGCTCATTGCCAACGATGACGACGACGAAGACAACGAGCTGCTGGAAGGAGGTGCAGGTCTTGGTGCAGGCGGCCATAGCAATCGTCATGGATCAAATTCTTCGCAGTCGCGCAGTCCGCTCGCCAGCGATCTCGATGTCCGCGGCGGCCACAACCCCCACCACCCGCAGCGAAACTCTGTCACTGACACATCTCATTCCAAGTACAGCAGTCCCAGTCTTGTCGAACGGTGGGTAAAACGACGCAGCTCTATGTCCAAGGCCCCGTTGATATGGAGCAGTAATCAACGATCTGGTAGATACGAAGCCGTGTCGGATCCTGTTAATGACGATGACTTGTTTGCTATTACGGTCGATGAAGACACCAGCAGGAGAAAACACAGCTATAATGGCAGAAGCGCTGGTGACGACTTCAGTGATGGCTCAAACGGGCCTGGAGTGATAGAGTCGGGCGCCGACGAAAACATGTCAGAACCGTACTCAAGACGGTCGTCTCTTGCATCGTCTCTGGATGATGTATGTTTCCCAATAGACTCACCGCGGGAGTTTGATGCTGCCGGTGAAGCCAAAATATGGCCAGATATACAAGCTCTTACCGAGTTCTCTGAAAACGAAGTGAGAAATTCAGAGGGTGATATTTACACAGATGTAGAAGGACACTCTTCGCCTTTGATGAACGAGTCATCAACGAGCCCCTTCATCACTCCGGGGTCTGTGGTGCCTCCTGATAATCGATTGCATATGAATTTGGACGACAAAGTTAATGGTAGATTACGGCCGCATAGAATCGTTCCCTGGACACAGAGACAGGGACACTTGTTAGGTAATGGTATATCTGACGGTAAGTACTTCAATTTCCCTAAAAATGGAGGTATCGAAGAGTATGGCCCTGAGATGAGATTCTGCTACTTCCGCGAAGATGTTGGGTCTACTATTCACGCTCCCAACATTTCAGGGTTACTGCGTACTGGTAAGACGTTTGCGGATCTTTTCCCTCCAAGAGCGCGTAACCCTGCTCCGCCGCCAGTTCCCACTAGTAGTAGTGCCTCTGCTGCTGCCGCTGCTGCCGCTGCCAAGTTCAACGCTGTTAACCGAAACAGCGGTGGTGGTGTTGCATCACCTCAAAATACAACTCCTTTGGAAGGAGAGAACCTTAGTAGAACCAGAAGTGCTTCTTCTGGTGTCCACCCTCCTCCCGGTGCAAATACTGGCTCGGGGGGTCTCAAGCAGGGCCAGCCCTATAGTGTACCGCCCTCGGTCGATGGCGACGATTCCCTGGATCCCATACCTTTCTGGCTAGACGTGTTGAACCCCACAGAGGAAGAGATGAAGGTTATCAGTAAGGCGTTTGGTATCCATCCATTGACTACCGAAGATATCTTTTTGCGAGAGACGAGAGAAAAAGTCGAGCTTTTCCGACACTACTATCTTGTTTGTTTCCGGAGCATTGATTTCGCGTACGAGCGTCGCAAACGGCAGCGCAAGGCGCACTCGAAACCCGCCAAGAAACAGTTTGCCAGTGGGAACGATATCGCCAGGAAAAACTCCGAGTCGCGGTTGGGTCTCAGGGGCAGACGACGAACCTCGACCGCCAGTAGCGGTGGCAGTTCTGACCGCGGGTCTAGCCGCCGACGGTCCCATGCGCGCGAGCCCGAGCTGAAACCGCTCAACATGTATATTGTGGTATTCCACGAGGGTGTTTTGACGTTTCATTTTTCGCCCACCCCGCACACCATCAATGTGCGTCGTCGAGGTAGACTACTGAGAGACTATATCAACATTTCATCTGATTGGATTTCGTATGCTATAATTGATGATATCACCGATGGGTTTGCGCCTTTGATAGAGTCCATTGAGCAAGAAGTTTACGGAATTGAAGACGCTATACTCCGAATGCATTCGCATTACCAGTCTGACAGCGATAGCGACGACGGGTCCGGGTACTACTCTAGCGATGGCGAAGACGAAAATGCCGATAGGAGGTCACGGAAATCCATTGATTCCAAGAACAGCGGCAACACATCTTCCACCATGTCGGAAGCTGGCAGCACCAGTAGCCGGGAATGGCGCGAGAAGGGTGATATGTTACGGCGTATAGGCGAGTGCCGCAAGAAAGTCATGAGCCTGCTGCGATTACTAGGCAGCAAAGCGGACGTTATCAAGGGATTTTCCAAACGGTGTAATGAAGATTTTGCCATGACCCCTAGGAACGAAATTGGACTTTACCTGGGAGATATTCAGGATCACGTGGTCACAATGGTACAGTCATTGAACCATTACGAAAAGCTGCTAGCGCGTTGCCATTCGAACTACCTTGCCCAGATCAATATTGACATGACCAAGGCCAACAACGACATGAACGACGTGTTGAGCAAAATCACCGTTCTGGGTTCGATTGTGCTGCCAATGAACATTGTGACCGGGTTATGGGGTATGAATGTCATTGTGCCTGGACAAAAAGTTGACAACTTGTATTGGTTCTGGTCAATTGTTGGGTGTCTCTTTGTGTTTGGAGTCTTCCTCTTCTGGGCAGCCAAACGAGTTTACAAAATTGCATAATTATAAGTTTTTTTACCAGTTACCAACTACTACGAGTAACAGCAGTAGTAGTTGTGTGTGCTTTTTAATTTGTCGTTTTTTTTTTTTGTTTTTTTTTTAATATAATTTAATTAACAGCATTAGTAATATTTATATCAGGTTTTTTTCTTTACTTAACATATATGTTTATAATCTCTCAGAGACAACAATGTTTGCAGGTGATTCAGGCAAAGTTACCATACTGCTGTAATCAACGTGGGGCAACTTACCCTCAGGAACAGTCCACTTGCAGTGTCTGACAATGGTGGACAAGATAGTCCCCAGCTGGACAAAGGCAAACTGTTCGCCGATACAACGATGTCTGCCGCCGCCAAAGGGGAGGTAAGGAGATCCGGCACCTTTGCTGACTGATCCGAACCCGTAGTCTACAGTTTCTTCTCCGTTGATGGCTGTGCTGGTCACCTGGGCCTCGGACTCGATCCATCGCTGGGGAATGAAGTCCTCAGCGTCCTTGAACCACTCCTCGTGGGTCATGGTGTACCCGGGGGAGACCATGACGTACTGGCCCTTGGGGATGATGTAGCTGGTTCCAGGGATAGCCAAAGGACGCAAAACTTTTCTGAAAATAGAGTGAAGGGGACTGTGTAATCTGAGAGTCTCCTTGATAACCCCGTTAACCAATGGCATTTCCTGTAAATCTTCATAAGTCAAATCGTTAAGTTCGCCTGATTTCCCGTTCTTATACCCGCAGACTCTGACCTGCTCCTCGTACAAGCTCTCAATGATCTCAGGTTTCTGGCCCAAGTGGAGTAATGCCCATGCACTAGTGGATGCACTGGTGTGCTGGCCACCCATGAGAATACCGATACAGAGGTTGGCGAGCTGTCTGTCGGAAAGCTGGATACCGTCTCTGTAGGTACAGTTCTTCATAAGCGCATCAATGAGATCTCTATCCTGAACATCCTTGTCGCGTCTTCGTCGAGAAATAACATCCATGTACTGGTCGCTGATCTCGCGCTGGGCCTGGTCACGTCGCTTGTAGTAAGGTAAGGGAAGGTTGGGGAAAACGAAGTTCAAAGGTCTGAACCCTTTATCTAAGTCTGAGAACAGCTGGGCGGTTCGAGCAGTGAACTTTTCCCGGCACTCGTCACCCAAAAGGGATTTGCTTGCAGTGTAAATAGTCATTTCGGGAGTAACAGCCATGAGATCTACTCTAGTAGACCCGTCAGTGGAGAAATTGGGGTTAGACGAGATATACTGGGTAACCTCTTCGACGATTTTGGGCACATATGACTTGAAAGCATCTCTGGTCAATGCGGATTTGGCAAACTTCTTCTGCTCCATGAGTCTGTGGTTAGGACAGTCGTAAACAACGCCTTCACCGAAAACAGGGGTGGTCAAATGCTTGTAGGCTTCTTCAGCAGAAACATCAGACAATTTACCGTTGAACATAAACTCCTGGCCCTTTGTGCCAAGGCACACGTTCATGACTCTACCGCACATGACAAACGAAAAGTTATCACCGTACTTTCGTCTGTTGTCCTCGAAAAACTTGTATGGCTGCATACCGTATATAACTGATGACCCGATCCAGGGTAACCAGTGGAACACCATAGGAGGACGGTTAGGATGGACAATGAACTGAGAAATAACTGTAACTGCAATCATTGCGAAAACCAACACTCCTCCAACAAATGGGACGGAGCAGTATAATGGCAAGCTTGCCAGTCGTTCGACATATGGCTTGACCGCCTGGCAAACAGGACTGAAATCAATCTCCGACAGCACACCCATAGTGACTTTTTTGGAAGCTTCAAAGATAGCAGAAGATTGAACGAAAGTGGTGGATAGTTAATTATAATACAACAATTAGAAGACACTGCTGCTTAAAGAACTTCTCCTAGCTATTTATATGTCTCTGGTCCCGCCGACTATCTCTGTGTGCGTGTGCCCCTTGGACCTTTTTTTATTATTTTTTTTTTGGTCTTTTGAACCTTGGGTCTGATATAATATGTGGTACTGGGAAAAACTCTATTAAATATAGGGGGGAGAGGATCGCGTCGTTACAATCTTTTCTTCAACTCTACACGAGATAAACGAGGATCGGCTGATATGTTTGATTACTTCGCCCAAACTCTGATTAGCTGATTTTTATCAACACGCGTTTTTATTATCCTATTCATGACCTTCGAATGTGTCTCCACGCATGGCATTTCGCATATAAAGCACCCTTTGCTAGCCTTTTGCCGGCCACCTAGAGGCTGAGTGAATATCTAATTAAACGATAAGTACCTATGTACAATGGTATAAGTCGCAGTAGCTTATTAATACCTGCCCTCTGATATGCATACAAACTGAAAAAAAAAAAAAAAAATCTGGTTCAATTTTGACCTGATACTTTTGTTTGTTTGTTTCTTCTCCCCGTCTCCCAAGGGCCCCCTTCTCTTTCCCCTGGCTAGTGTTTGTTTATTTTTATCTTACTCTGCTCCCATAAATTTAATTATAGGAAGGCGGAACTCTTTTAAGCACCAGTACTTTCGTCGTATTCCATCCCAATCGATAGCAGAGCTGGCAACAGGTATGTTTTCGTATGTGACCTGCAGCCCGTAGTCTTGGAGATCCACCTCCACGACTTGACTGTATACGTCGTAGCATATTTGTCTGTCTGCGCCGAGCCCGTTGAAGAACGAGAATATCCCGTCTGGCGCCAGTAACCCTACCACGGGGTCGAAGAAATCTACCAGATCCTGGTAATGCTCGGAGAATGTGTCGTAGTATATGCCGTCCAGGAAAACGTTTTGCTCCAGCAGTTTGGGTACTGTGTCCTGCCACTTGCCCTCCAGCACTACCACGTTCGGCTTATCGTACCACCCGTCCGCTTTCATCTTAGCAAGCACGTCCGGGTGTGCTTCGCTGATGTAATGCTTCTTGGGAGCGAACAGGTCTTCAATGTACGTATCTATTATACCTAGCCCGAACCCCACGTTTAACACCACAGCCTCGCCCTTAGGTTTCGTCGAGCATATGAGCTCAGCGCTCTTCTTCATTATCTCGTCTTCCCAGTCCATCATCACTCCGTCATTGTTATCCTCGGTTGTCAATGTGTGTCCTGTGTACTTTAGCTGTGATTTGAGGTACTCGTCGTTATTGACCGCAGTATCCCCTAGTTGATTTTTTTCCTCCACATCCTCTTCCTTTTCTTCTCCTTCTTCTCCTTCTTCTCCTTCCTCTTCCTCTTCCTCTTCTCCATCACCATTGGTTTCTGTCAGTCTTCGGAGCAAAACCTCTGATCTGGTACCGGCGTTCACAAACAACTGGTACAGTTTTGGGGGTAACGATCGACGCAGAGCAATACATCCAGGTGTTTCGTTGTTATCGTCGAGCATCATCCAGCCAGCGCCGTACTCGAACAGGGCTTCTATCATTTGCTCGGCAATCTCTACTTGCGTTTCGTTGCTGGGATCAACTGATGAGCATATGACATGCAGCGGTGTTGTGCCCGTGTCGACTCCGTCTATAGGGTCGCCATTATTTTGCTCCAGGTCTTGGACGGTTATAGTGGCAGGAATACCACTAGACAGAATACCCCGTAACGACGATACGTAGTTATCCTTGCTGACAGGCTCAACGGTGAACCTACTGTAGTCGAAAATGTTTGGCATTATTTTTAATTTGGGGGTCTTTCAATTTTTGGGTTGCCAGCAAAAAAAAAAAAAAAAAAATTAATTAATTCTTTTCGAGATTTTGGTTAGCCGATCATGTGCGGCGTAGGCATACCTGTGGGGATGAGGATCACCGAGTACAGTTGAGTACAGTTGATTTTCTACAGTGTACATACAGCAACCTATTTGGGTCTGCTAGTCTAAGGACATGTGTGGACATGTGTGGCGGGCTAGTTAGTACATATGTGGGGTAGCCGGTAGCCGGCAATTCTGGGGTAAAGCGCAAGTTTGCTTTAAAAAAAAAAAAGGCGGCGGTGGTGTGGTGGGGTAATTGAATGTGATTGTAATGGGGGGTCTTTTTTAGTTTGTGAATAAACAAAGGTTTTGGTCAATATTGGTGTGTTAACAATGAATTTGAATGTATTTGTGTTAAATCTATAAATATGTGCTATTTACCTCCGCCTCCTTGGTGAAGAAATTCAGTTTTCTTTCTTTTCTCGTTTCTTTTCCAGTTTTTCAATCTCGTCTTTCATGAGTCCAAAGCTGGAAAGACCCCCATTGTTATCAACAGGGTCAATTGGCGTCAGTGGGGTTAAGTTAGATGTGGTAACATCTTTAGAGTTCTTTCTCTTTATTGCCGTTTCTAAAATGTGTGGATGAAGTTCTTCCAGTTTCTCAACTGGCACCTCAATCTTTTCTTCCAATGCCTTTTGGTACAATGCCAGTTCCTTTTCGTGTTCTCGTTCAATAGCGTAAATGACGGCTTCCAACACGTTCTCAACAATCTTTTTGGGCTTGTACTTGGGGACAGTCCCCTCTTGGTAAACACCAGTCTTAACCAAGATTGAATGCCAAGTCTTGTCAAAAGTATTGGCAAACCTGATATCAGATTCTGGAGTATCGCCTACAAAGTACACGGTAGATGCTGCAGGCAAGATATCCAAGGCCTGTTCGAGTTCGTCCAGCTCTTCAGGGTCGGCGTCTTCTGTGGCAATCGCAGGGACCGAAGTTTCGCCTTCAGGTTGGCCTTCAGGTTGGCCTGCTCTCGATTCTCTCGAGTCGTTTGCAGTGAGCTTTGTGACGGCTGCTCTGAGCTCGTTTGGCGATCCGTTTTCAAGTTCATTGCCGTCGTCGTCAATGGCGTCTTCTTCAGGAACAAAATGGGTTTCATAAGTTTCTTGTCTCCAGTCAGTCAACACTTTGCGAGCGTACTTGAACGTTGCCTGGTTGGGTTTACCATACTTGGTGACTTTGGTCAGTTTTTTACCGGTATGAGCTTCATAAAGGGCAGCAATTGATACTTGTAAAGCACCCATACCGTATCTGCTGAGACTGTAGTTAGTTGCCCATACGAAATCATTGTGGGCAAAGTAGATACTTGGACCCTCGTCGAATGTTTCCGATACGGTTCCCATAACTCCGTTTTTCGACATGAGTAAATCCAAAATGATCTGCTGATCGCTTGCCCATTCTCTAGAATCAGCAAACACTAGGATGGCGCCAATGGAGATCTTGGAAAAGTCTCTGGTTCTCGAGTTGTTGTATTCCTCTTCGGTTAACGTTCTAAACGGAGAAACGTTGGGGTTCCATTTGAGAATATCCCCAGGAGTGACAACATCTTTGAACCCGTAATTTTCAGCGACTATTCTGCAAGCTTCGCCGGTCCCGCCAACAACAAGCACAGTTTCGTATCGCTCGGATAAATCTCTCATAGGGGTGTGGCCCTGGATAAACTGGTCTGGCTTGACTGGCACGCCTAACCGTTTCGACAAATCTTCACAGCGCAATTCTTCGGTCTTGCCTCCGCCGTTGGTGACAAAAATGTAGGGTACTTTGATATTGTACTTGTTTTCGCCATTCAGCATCTGGAGCGCGATGGGAGCTTGGGGGATGGTTTCCGGGCCCTTTACAAGAACGCCGTCTATATCGAATGCAAAGGCGTAGGAGGCGATTCTGGGGTGGTTCAAGATTTGCCTGGGTTCACTAAGCGTGGAGTTCTTTCTACTCGGGCGTCTGCTTGGTCGTCTACTGCTGCTTCGCGTGCTTGACACAGCTGAATCGGGGGATACGCGCTGGGATTTCAAAACACCGCCATTAGGGTTGTTCACAGTGGAAGTGGTGGTTGTGGTAGTGGTGGTTGTGGTGGTAGTAGCAGTGGCAGTGGCAGATCCACTTGATTGATCCGGGATGAGTTCAGTAACCATTGTTGATCAGTGTTATGTATATATAAATGAGTAGTAGGTGAAGTGAGAGGAGTGTGTGTGAAGATAGGGGGAAAAAAAAAGGAGAAGAATCAAGAGGAGAAAGGACGGGATGTCCTGTAGTTATAAGGAGATCTTGTTCCCGGGTTTGCAGTTTATGGATGTTGACGTAACGTACCACCTGGGTGTTTAAATCTAGGCTGCTACTACGTAGCTACTATAGTATACTGCTGCTGCTGCTGCTGCTGCTGCTGCTGCTGCTGCTGCTGCTATACGTGTGTGGGTGCATAATATAGCAGCTATAATTTGTTATTATTACATTAAAGTTAACGTTGTGAGAAACAAAACGGTTGCGCGCATGCGTGTTGTGTGGGTGTTTGTTATAACAACAATAATTGTGTTGTGGATCCAATAGATGGATGGATCCGCGGACATGCATGCATTGCATGCGGCAGCGCCCCTAGAACTACTTACGTAGGGTCACTAGCAACCACCAATACTATTAGTACTATTAGTACTATTAGTACTATTAGTACTATTACTAGTATTAGTACTGTGTTACTAGTATTAGTTTGTGTTTAAACATTCCGGCCTAAGGCTTTGTGGAACAAATAGCGCTATAATAGTTAACCCGACTACCCGACTAGTCGATATTTCAACGGATAAATATCATCTATTGTTGTTTCGATGATGACAATAATAGTACATTTTCAACTAGTAGTGTATTTACAATATCTACGATATAATCAAATTTTCATTTTGTTACAGTGTTACAAGCAGCCAGGGCAATAATAATACGTATTCCTGGTGAATCAGTTACCATGATCAAACGTTGCATTTCTTTTTGCTTGGCCTTGAGTATTATCAGTCAATAAGTAGCTATGCTATAGGTACATACTAAGTTAAAATAAAAAAAGTTTATTGTTGCGTACGTAGCTAAAATACGCTCTGCTATTGTAGCAATGACCGGTGACGTCATGGTTTTTTTCCCTTCCTCCCTCCCTTCCCATTTACGATTTCCATAGCCTTACTTATTTCTTCCCACTGCGTATACCCTGCTGCTACTGACCTGTTGTTGTACTTCTCCAGCTTCCATAATGCCCTTTACAGTTACTTAGCTCTTTATCTTCAGTATCAGTTCGAATCCATACACCATAAGACTACAAACGATCATATTTCATTTATGTTTTTTATTTATCATAGTTTTCCCTGTTTGCAGTAATCAATCTGATTGGTTCGCGAAAGCCACTAACTAAGTGCTCAGATTTGGAACATTGCGGTTGGACTAAGGGCAACTTTAACATTTAGGTTGCTAGTACAGGAAGCTAGTACAGGTTAGTATACTACGATTTGTTGTTGTTGTTGTAAGTGATCACATCGATTGCTGCCAATTAAGGTAAATTGGGGGCCCAGCCCTGCACGTACAAGTGCAGTGGTCGGATATCGCCATCCAGTAATAAGCACCACCACCACCACCATGTTACGTACGTAACGTCAGCGCTGGTGCCATTTTGTGTTTCCATGGTTATACCAAGATATTTGAGTAGCCATTTCTCCCCGACCACCACGATAAGACATGATGAAGTCTCTTTAATGCTTCGAGAACATTCTCCATCCAAAATCATGCTACAAAAATAATATAACCAATACTAATAAAAAATAATTAATGATATTTTAGTACATGCTTCAAAGTCATCTCTGTAGTAGCAATCATAATATTCAGTAATACGCCTTTTACTTATACTACCGCTAATCCAAATAAAGAACTCGTACTACTAGATAGACGACTCTACTACTGCTTTGACTGATATGGCTCAATCGGAAGGCGTTTTTTGAGCCAAAACTTGGATGCTTTTGGGTTGGTTTTTTAGGTTGGTATCGGGCGGATGTGTGTTGAAATCTGGTGCCGACAATGGTCGGTTTAGGGTGTTGGTTCAAGGTTACCTGCATGCACGGGTCTTTAGTCTAGCCTTTAGGCAAGTTAAAGTTTACCTATTTCCGCGATTGACTTTACGGGTTTTCCCATCGACCGCGGTATTCCGCACAGTACAAGCCTTTTGAGTATGACTGTGTACCCCAGGTTTCGTCTGGACGTTTCACAATATGATTTTTAATTTGATTGTGAAACGGCAGCAAGTCGTTAATATGAATGAATAAAAGTATTTAAGTTAATAATAAAAGTGTAAAAAGAGTTGTTCCAAAAAGTGTGTAGAAGTCAAAATAGTAGGAAAGAAATCTACATGTTAAAGTTGGCTTTCTCAAAAAACAACCAAGAAATTTAAATTGCATTTTGCATACGGTTAGTAACATCATTTTTAACATATAACAGGTACAGCAGAAAATATACATTTGATATTGCTATATTACAGTAAAAAATTGTCATTTAAAATTCAGGATACCTGTTAAATTCAAATTGAAATTTTGATAGATTCGAAAACTTTATCACCCTGGTAACTCAATTACTCCAATCGAAACTGTACACCGATCAAGTCGTGGAAATTACATTCGACGCGTCAAAAACTGGATCTGGAGTCTACACAGCCAGGTTACCCAGATGTATACATGTAATACAATCAAACAGTCACAAGCAACCATTAAAAAGTAAATTATACCGAATTCTCAACAGTAGGTCGTCTCTGTTTACCACTTCACGATAAATACAAACTTTTTTTATTGGTATACAAACAATCAGCCTATATTCAACTAAACTATGGATCAATATGGTCCTTGTTACCACTGTCTAGACGACCAGGACATACTGCAGGACTCAATGCTTTAATGTAATATTCACATTTTTGTGGTTCGCCTACCGACACAACGTCGTCGCTTGCACCGCAGCTTACTTGAACAACCACGCTTCTTAGAGGACCGTTCCAACATCGGGACCCGTTTTCAAATTTCATTTCAACCAAAGGATTACCCTGTTTATCGTGCTTGATCTCATGGCCAGCGTAATTTCCCAAGTTGGAATGCTGCCCGTTGCCGCTTTGAGAAGAGCTCTTGAAGTAACATACCTCCCAGTCGTATCCGCCCAGGTTATTCTTCACGCAAACCTCCGACAGGGCCCGCAAAGCGTCGTGCTCACCGTAATCCTTCTTGATATCCTCCATAGTAGACGAAATAGAACTTTCCAAATCTGCAATATTGTTCTTCAAAGAATCTACCATCTCTTGAGCATGCTTGACCGAGGCAGACTGGCCGTGGCCACCACTGGAAGACCGTTTAGCAACCAAACCTTGTTCAGCCAACCAGTCACGCAAATTGCCCAGTAATTCGCCAAACAAAGATTCGCTAGAGCTTTCACCTTCATACGAATCCAAATGTCGAATAACCGAATCAAAACTCGACCCAATAATCTCATCATCATCATCATCATCATCATCATCATCAGCAGATGAATCTCCACTACTACCTTTGATTTCTTCCCAGTTGCGGATAGCACCCTTCACTGCTGCATCGTTGAAATTGGGATTATAGTTCTGACTGAGATCGTCAAGCAGCTCGCCCAATTTCTTATTCTGTGCCTTAAGAGTTTCGTATTTTTGTTCAAGGCTACTGTAATAAGCGTTAAGACTTGCCAGCGAGTCCTTAGCATCCACAATAGCCTGAGGCACTTGTTTTGTAGTTTTCTGCTCGTTCAAAGCAGTCTCAAGATCCTTTTCTGCATTAGACAACATAGATTGATGCTCAGCCAATTTTTTCTCCTCTGCAACCACTTTCTGTTGTAGTTCCATCTTGATCTGCTGTGCTCGTTGGATCAGCTTCTCCTTAAGTTCCAACCCCTTTTGCAGAATCGCACTGGCAGCAGCCTGCGCTGCAGCATACTCTTCATGGACCTCTGCACACTTGTTCGGACACAAGCCAGGAGTAGCGTACTCGTCGGACCCGTCACAGCAAACGTCGTAGTCGCATACCCCATCGCCGACCTTAGACGAAGGAATCCAGCTGGCAACATGTCCTTTATTTTCGCAGTAGAACCTCCCGTTCCCACAGGCAGACGTGCCAGGCTCGTCACTGCCGTCAGGACAGTCGCAGAAATCGTCATTGACCCTGTCGAAGGGGATAACTATATCTGGGTGGCCTAAACATGCCCACGTCCCGTCTGAATTCGGTTTATACAGATGATCGTCTATTTCCCACGTCAGTTAGTTGCAAAGTTCAACAACACCCATAATTTCAATAAATAAATGGAAAAAAACAAACAAAAAAGACTTACCAGAAGGTGCTACACCTCGAAGAGCATTGCAGCCTACAGTCAAACCAGCAAACACCAGAATGGTATCTATCAGCATCGTTTAACAAGCAATTTAGCTAGAGAACCAAAGAAACTTTGCCAGCTAACGATCGATCTTTTCACCTGAATAGCTGTAAGTTTAGTAGCCAGCCAAAAAACCAACAATTAAACGGCTAGATCTACGGGACGGACAAATTTCAACATGAATCATTACAACAACAACCAGTTACAATTATTTGGACAGCATAGATCTACGGTAGGAACCAAAAATTTCGACATGAATCTCATACATTAACTGGGAATTTTTAAAAATCACACCAATTACAATTAAATAATTACAAGGGTTTAACTTCTTTCTTTTTTGCTTTTTAATTATGGAGTCTCTTCTCGTAAGAGTGAAGAGAATGAACACCACCTTCGAGCTGGGCACTGGCAGTTCTGTGCTCGAATCGAACAATTCCAGAATCGACCTTCTCTCTGAACTCAGAGATGGACTTAACGCCAATATCCTGGAGACCGTGCTGCAAACCAGACATCAAGTAAGGAATAAATTTAGTGACTGAACCACGGTCGATGACGTTACCGCTGACACCCTGGGCAACAAGAACGTTGTCGGACTCAGAGAAGTATCTGGAAGTAGCAGCGTTAGAACTCTTACCGGTCTTCTCCATGGCCTCAATTGAACCCATACCTCTGTAAGACTTGAGACGTTGACCGTCGCTGTAAAAGTACTCACCGGGGGACTCAGTGGTACCGGCCAAAAGACCACCCATCATCACACAAGAAGCTCCGAGAGCAATGGCCTTGGTGATGTGGCCAATGTTCTGGACACCACCGTCAGCAATGCATGGAACACCGAACTTGTTGGAGAACTCGGTGACATTGTAAACAGCAGTACCCTGGGGACGACCAACAGCCATGACTTCTTGGGTGATGCAAATACTTCCAGAACCCATACCGATTCTGAGACCGTCAGCACCGGCGTCAATCAAGCTGGCAGCCTGCTCACGGGTAACAACGTTACCGGCAATGACCTCCAAATCGGGGAAAGTCTTCTTGATCCACTGGATCATCTCGATCTGGAAAACAGAGTTACCCTGGGAAGAGTCCAAAACAACAACGTCCAAACCAGCATTGACAAGTTTCTCCAATCGCTCTCTGTCGTCAGGTCGGGTACCAATAGCAGCACCACAGAGCAACTGCTTGGAGTGAGCAGACTTGGAGGCCAAGGGGAAGTTGTAGTTCTTCTTCAAATCGGTTCGCGAAAGAAGAGCAATCAAGTTCCCGTTAGGGTCAATAATAGGAAGCTTACCCTTCTTGGACTTTCTCAAAATATCATTGGCAGCGAGCAAATCAATACCCTCAGTAGCAGTGATCAAGTCCTTGTAAGGAGTCATAATCTCAGATACAGCGGTGGAATCATCATCGTGAAACTGAATGTCTCTTGATGTGATGATACCCAAAAGCTTACCAGGAAGAGTACCGTTTTCTAAAAAATAAAAAGTTAGCACAAAAACTATTATCACAATAAAGGAAAATATAATAGATCAAAAATGCGTCAGAAGATTGTAAAAACGTTTCCCCAGGACCGGAAGTCATATCGGAAGAACGAAAGTTATTTTGATTTTTTTTCTCGCATCATTCACAAATTTTTTTTTTTTTTTCAAATTTATCTTTGTTGAAGTGTACTTACCAGTAACTGGGTATCCAGCGAATCCAAGAGAAGCCTTCAACTTCTTAACGGCGCCAACAGTGGTAGTGGGACTAACAACAACGGGGTCAGAAATGAACCCGTTCTCGTACTTTTTGACTTTTCGTACCATAGCAGCTTGCTCATCAGGGGTACAGTTATGATGAATGATACCAATACCACCCAAGAGAGCCATATGGATAGCCATATCAGACTCAGTGACAGTATCCATAGGAGAAGAAACCAAAGGAAGCTTCAATGAGATCTTCTTGGTGAGCTTGGTCTCAAGACTTACCTTAGAAGAAGGGAAATCAATTTTTCCAGGAAGAATTAATAAATCATTGTAAGTCAATCCTCCTCTGACATTTGAGTCCATCAAAGTATGAACATCAAGACCATCTAAACTTTTGTAAGTCTTGAGGAACTCAAGAGCGGAAACTCCATTTGCAACAGCAGACATTGTTTGTTGATTAAAAAAAGAGGTAATGCTTTCTGTTAATAAAAAAAAAAGTTGGGGGTCCAAGGGGAGGATTAGTAAACTCCAAAAAAAGAGGAAAGAAATTTTTTTTTGCGAGGCCTCGACAATTTATCTAAAAAAAAAAAAAAAAATTTTTTTTCTAATAACGTTATGATTATCAACTATCGCTTTAGCCGTGCTACGATCACCACTAAAATTAGCCCGATCGAGAGATCCAATTTCAATAACAAGTGTATACATTATATTGCATGTTATTATTGGCTAACCACCAAAGTGCATTGCCATGAGACGCGTGTAAATTAGGGAAAAGGGAAAGGTCTAAATTAATTAGGTGCATTCCGCGGTCATTCATACGTCGGTATACCGGTTCACCTGATGAGAAAATATATCACAGCATATTATTGTTTTATTATAATTTATTTATAATTCATCTTACCTTCACCATACTGCGTGTAAGTAGAAAAATTGATTTAACTTAGTTTCCGTAGAATGCCTTCTTCAAAGCAGCGGAAGTTTCACTCAAGAGAACCCTGCCCTGGGTGAGAACGGCGTCCATGGCCATGACTGGATGGGGAACACCGGGGTAGATTCTGAGAGTAGTGTCCACACCGGCCTTCTTGAGCTTCTCAGCGTACAATTCACCTTCGGTTCTGAGAACATCACATCCAGCAACAGCTACAAATGCCTGGGGCAGACCTTTGAAGCTCTCTTCTGGGTAGAAAATGGGACTAGCTTCGGGGTTAGTGAAGTCCTCCTTCTTCTGGAGATAGTTTTCTCGGTACCAGACCATCTTGTCGCGAGGAAGTTGTGGGGTATTGTAGAACTCCTTGTAGGAAGTGTGAGTGTCAGCGTCGGCAGTGTTATCGCAGACTGGCACGACAAGCAGCTGGAACACTGGCGCGGGGAAATTGAATCTGTCGTCGTGAGCCAACTTATGAGTGAGAACGGCGGTGATGTTCCCACCAGCAGACGAGCCACCAATAGCAATTTTAGTAGAGTCAATGCCAAGCTTGTCAGCGCTCTCGTAAGCGTAAAGGAGTGCCTCGTAGGAGTCTTCGATTCCAGCAGGGAAGGGGAACTCTGGCGCAAGTCTGTAATCAACAGAAATCACTATGCACTTGCAGAGATCAGCAATGTGTGTGCAGAAAGAGTTCTCGGTAGTGATGTTGCCCAAAACCCATCCGCCGCCGTGGTACCACACGAAACAGGGCCAGCCCTTTTCAGGAGCATCTCCCTCAGGAACAAACACTCGTGCAGCTACCGGAGTATCGGCTTTAGTGTATTTCCGAGGAATCTCGATATCAGTGGTGGACTTCATCTTCACGAGGGGCGACTGGCCAGGCATGACGTTACCGCCCTTTCTGATGGTATCCAGAGGAACCAAATGCGTGTATAACAGGTTGGTCTGGGTGCTGACATGCTTGTTGAAGAAGTCAATGTACTCAGGATCAAACCGATCGACTATACTTGGGTCAATCTTATATGGTGGTTCGGGGATAGTTATTGATTGAGCTTCGATAGTCATTGTGATAAAAGAAAAGCAACCAGAAAATGAATTTAACAGGGAGGGTTGGAGTAACAATAATAATAATAGTAATAAAAAAAGAGAGAAGAATATCTGTAAATTAATTCCGGGTCGCGAGAGGATCAAGGAAGCGTTATATAAGGAGACCCAGGCCAAACGGACGACCTATACGCGGGGAATCCGGCGGTGGGTTGCATGTTACCCTGAGATTCGGCAACTAACGTGGTGGAAAAAAGCATTTGGTGGTGGCATCGGTGGGAGGGTTGATAGTAGTAGTGCTGTACTCACACACACACACACACACAGAGTAAAAGCTAACACAACTTTCTAGGCGAAGATCGAGAGAGCCCATATGATAAGCACTGATAAGATAACGACTGGGTCTAGTAGTAACTAGTATCAGCACAACAAGTAATTACTGTGCCAGCGGCGAATCTACATCTGAATTATAGACAAGAAAAAAAAAGAGCTAAGGGCGCTTTTGGCTTCATTGACTAATCGGATATATAATGATATATAATGGACTCATTTATCTATCCAATAGTCCCCCCCTTCTCTAAAAAAAAAAGAATATTCCCATGGGACCTTTGCACTGGCGGGCTTATCATGGGCCTTAAATTTAATAGGCCAGATCTTTGGTTTAAACTTTATCCCACCAACTTTATTAGGCCCAGCCAGTATTATAGGCGTAGTTATCCCACGCTATACATACACACTATGCACTATATAGCAGAAAGAAGGGAGAGAGGGGGGTTGGCCCACTCTCTTTATATACCACTTTCTTCCCCTTTTCTTCCTTTTACTTTTTTCCTTCTTCTCCTGTAAGAAAATCATCTTCAATTTTGGAAATCTGAAAAGTTAAAACAAATCAAAACACACACAATGGTCTACCGTCAAGTTGTTCTTTCCAAGGAGGCTCCTGCCCCAATTCCTGTTCTTTCCCAGGCTTTCATCCACAACGGTCTCGTCTACTGCTCAGGCCAAGTCGGCGTTGATCCCAAGACCGGCAAACTCGTCGAGGGCGATGTCCAGGCCAGAACCAAGCAAGTCTTGGATAACCTTTCTGCCGTGCTCAAGGAGGCAGGTACCACCATGGATAACGTTATTAAGGTTAACATCTTCTTAGATAACATTGAGAACTTCGCTAAAGTTAACGAGGTTTACGGAACATACTTCTCTGATCCCAAGCCTACCAGAACCTGTGTCGCTGTCCACCAGCTTCCTTTATTGACTGACGTTGAAATTGAGTGCACTGCTGCTCTTCCCCAGTAAATAAAACAAATCTAAAAAAAATAAGACTGAAAATAATAATTATAGTAGTCAATAATACAATAAATACTATCTGAAAAAAATTAAGTTCTTATCTTGATATTAATAATAATAATCTCTACTTGATTTATGAGTAAACAAATGTTCATAAATTACCAACCTCTCCATGTGGGCCAGATATCTGTCACAGTCTTGGATCCGTCTACTATATAGTAGAAGGGGTAACTATTTGCAGTGATACACGAATGCTGGGGGATGATTCTGAATCTTTGGCCGAGTTCGGGGAATTTGGCCTTATCAGATTTGGGGGCCAAAATACCGTGTTCCTGACTCAGTCTTACAACGTGCCAGTCCTCAAACCCCTTTTCAGTGACCTGGCCAAACCCAGGGTATGGGCCAGGTTCTCTGGCAAGGGCAATTACACCAGCATTGATCAGAACTTCTCCTGGAGCAGTAGAGCCTCGGCCATTGTACAGAGAAGCGACTTCAGCCAAAACGGAGCAGGCTACTCTATCGGCAGTTATACAATGGGTAGCCATTTGCTGAAGGTCGCAGAATGGATAGTTACCAGCATGGAGCTCGAGTTTTCCGGAAAGAGAAGCGAGCTTTTGCTTATCGGCGACTTCAGAGGCATGTGAGGTTGGCGTAGATCCTACCGAGATAGTCAGATCAAGACTAGGGTCAATTGACTTAGCATATGCAGCAGCCTTATCACCGGCCTCAATCTCATCAAAAAGAAACTTGAGTGCTTCGTCTTTACTGCTAGAGGCGTACGAGTGTCCGGCATGACAGTAAAAACCGTAGATTGAAACGACGTTCTTTTTCTCCAGAGCTAACTTGATCAAATCATGCAATTCTTCAGATTCAGAAACAACACCAGCTCGGTTAGTGCCCATATTGACCTTGATAAAAATTGACCATGGTTCTGTAGAAGTCTGGGCTCCGAATTTCTCCAACAGTTCAATCTGACTGGGATGATCTATCATGAGTCGTACATTCTTGACGTGTGATTTCAACTTGACAAGTTCAGGTAAACGAGACAAAACTACTGGTAACCCGTATAAGATATCATCAACTTCGCCAGTCTTGAAAAATGGCTCGAGTTTCCATGCTTCCATTAGCGTAGACACAACAACTCTGGTGGTTTTCTTTTGGCTGTTCAGCCTAAGACCTAATTGCGAAGATACACCCTCGTTGGCCTTGATAGTCTTGACATGAGCACGGAACTCAGCGTCCAAAGAGGCAGCTCGGTCAAGCATCAATGCACAGTTGTTTTTCAAAACTCCCTCGTCAACGATAAAGGCTGGAGTGGGGATATCGTCAAGGGATTTTCCCACATATTCTTTTTTCAGGGCATCAACATCAAGTGTTGGATACAAAGATGAAGGAATTGACATTTTTATTCTTCTTTCTTTCAAAAATAAGTTCGTTCAGTGGTGTTTCTGGTAGAAAGAAGACGGATAAACAACTGGGCAAAGGAAAGGTCTATATATCTGGGAATACTGTCTTCAGCCGATAACGCACCAGCTACATCACGTAAATCTACCTCGTAGCTGGCCACTTTTGACCGTTTGGTGGGAGATCTATCCCGCCAGATCTTTAACTCGCCGGTGGGATAGAATCTGACTGAATTTTATCTCGCAATTTTAACCTTATCCATTGGGGGAGGATCTCTACCCGAGCCGATCTTACGCTTAAGCTTAAGCTTTGATCTGTTGAAATCTGGACGCGCGTTTAACGCGGTACCTGGATCTCACAGTACTCAACAGGATTTTATATAGCAAAGCATTACTTGAAAGAAAAAATACACAACGTATAATTATAACGGTCATAGTTTCTTAGATGGAACTCAATACTTTACTTATCGTCATTAATCAACTTTTTCATAATCTTCAATCTTGTTTGCACTAAAAAACTTGGTTAGAACTTTTATCATAATTAACAATTTCCTCTCTCGTGTAAACTTACAAACTCCCCAGTTGGTGGGTTCCAATAATCGTATTATTTCGTTAAGAAGACAGTTTGATTCATTTTCTAAGACAAACTGGCGGTCGGATAACTTTATCAACGCCGTCGTTGTAGGGTCATCAGTAGCACTGGTGCTGAGCTCATTCTTGTCGACGATATCTTCACTACTGTTAGATATCACAGTTTGCAGTTTTGAGATATACGTAGAGACATTTGGCGGGCTATTGGGGTAGTTGATATCTGTTTCAGATTCAGGCAAATCCACACCTTCAACTCTTCGCAGAATATCAAAAACCCACACTGTCAGCGATGATATAAATAGACACCATGGTCGGTGTAACGCTGTTTCCTTGGAGACGTCGTACACGCGGTCTTCCCTTAAAAACATCTGGATCAGATTCAATGCGTGAGAGACCGTTTCAACTGACGACCCACTTCGAGCCCATTTCAGTAACGATTTCAACTTGGTCTCGACACTGGCCTTACTGGGCCCCAAGAACGTCCGTGACAGTCCCGCGCTGTGTATGTCCGACAGCACTGAAATGAAGTACAAAACGTCGTGAATGTTCACGAGAAGTATAATATGCGCAAACTCGTATGTTGTCAGGCATCCAAGAATGTAAGGATGGTTGGGCGGAAACTTCCCGCTGTGGATAAATACGTTCTGGTAATGCTGAAGCCAGCCATGGTAAGAATCGGACATTGTAGATGATAAATTGGACGCAAACTCTGGCTGCTCAGAGGAATCTGTGATAATTCGCTCTCGTAAACGCGTATTCCATCCTATAGATACTAACCCGTGTAGAGCTAACATCATGTTCCATGGGGATAAAGGCTGAGTAGGCACTTCATGGCGCAAAAACGAACTTATCACTGCGGTGAAATACGGCGCATCAGCACAGGATTGTCGTATACTTGCCCATGATTGGGGGTCACCGGTTTCCCATAAAGTCTCGTCGCAAGGCATTCTAAATGGTAAATCGGAAATAAATACAGATGGAGGCTGGTTGAAAAAAGTGGAATGCTGAGTATCCAGCACAAAGGCAAAGAATGCAATTCGTTTTCTTGCCTCGCGGTTGATGAACTGTTTCCACTCTCTAGTGACTCGGTCAGAACCTTCAACTTTTATCAAGTCCTCCATGCGGTTGTGACGGGTACCGCCATCCTCAGGCATGCGAGAAGACCCGTTGCCCCTCGAACTGTTCGAGCTGGGGCCCACTTGTCTCATTGTAGCTACAATAACGCTGTTGAATCTGATAGCCATTTCATGCTGGGTTTCAGTTGAGGCCATCATTTCAAAAATTTCCGCCAAAAGTAGAGTTTGGAACACCCATAAAGACGTGGGAGCTTGAAACTCTGGAGCCATGTACACTTTGTATCTGAAAGTTTCATGGATTTTGACTGCTAAGCTTATAGCTTCTTTATTCTGGGTAAGGAACATTGATAGCGTGATCATTGCAATAAGAAGCAACGGAGGAGCTTTATCAGTAACAAAAGTTGGCCGATGCAAAATAGGCCATCTGTCGTGAAGTTTCCAGTAAATCTCAACAGCGTAGGATACAAAACTTGGATGAATAAACTGTGCAACTAAGGGATTTTCCGGAAGATCAATCACTTGCACTAATTTCTGACAGGTAGAATTACTGCAATCAACGGCTGTCCCTGATAATTTGTTGATGTTAGGAGTAGAAGCTCTTTCAAAATCCATACCCAGTAAAATATCTGAAACATCAAAGTTGAATGTATCGGCAAAGGGACCTGGCAGTTGCGGATTATTGTCGAGATGTACATTTTCATTACTGATACCATTCCCGTCGTACAGAACTTGGCTGTTTGGAGGTACACCTCCTATATTTAAATGCGACCCATTGTTTCTGAAATCAAATGGAAAATTTGGTACTTGCTCTTTACTCAGTAACCAGCTCATAAAATCCTCGTTTAATAAATGCGACTCTGTTTGGTTGGAATTGCCTAGAATAGCTGTTCCTGACCCTAGCATTGTGTCACTAAATGGTGAAGATTGTGCTGATTTGATATCATTATTTGACATTCTGCGACTAGATTCAGCTACCACAGGTTCATTTATTACTGGCGCAGGTTGAGTTTCAAATTCTGGTTTAATTCCTTCTTTGTTTGGTTTGGTCTCACCCCTTTTTCGACGTCCTTTTTCTCTTTGGAAATATCTTTCCTTCGGTGTTTGACCTAACAATAATTCATTATGCTGTCTTTTCTGATGCCTATACATTATGTCCTTCCTAGAGAACCTTCTGGCACAAAACTCACATGAAAACGGCAAAACCTCATTATCTTTTTTTTTGCCTTAGTTAGTACTGTACAAATCAAATGCAAAATCATCAATCCATTATAAAATTTCACTTACGAACAAACTTGTGTCTTCTCAAATGTTCTGGTCTAGAAAATGTCCTATCGCAGCCAGGGAAATCGCACTCATGTCTAGCAGAAGGAGCATTTTTAACTTCAGAGGCTTCTGGCTGACCTGTCGTCAACTCAGGTTGACTGGTCATGACAGTCTTCCAACTAAGTTAAGCTTTATTCTCAGAAACTGCTTTATAATGAATATTAGTGAACCTGAAATAAACACCAGGCCGGCCTGTGTTTTTATCTCAAACTCTTCTTTTTGTCTTTTTTTTCCCCTCCCTCAATCGTTATCACGATAGGAAAAAAAAGAATGCTTAGTCTTTGAATGAAAACAACACGATATTAGAGTAAATGACGTGCAATTACCATGGATTCGACCTGTATCCAAAAAATTTGTAATAACAATAATAAGAGTACGCAGCCTGCAGCTTTGCTATTGCCGTTCAGGCCCGTCTAAGTTGGAAAAGGGAAGTAATAGATCAATGAAAATAGATAGTCACCTGGTGTTTTTAGATAGACAGACTAGTCGTCTTAGTGAGTGAGATGTCGATTATCTTTAGATCTTAGATACGATCTGCCTTTGCAAAATCTGTAAGTCGATCGGATTATAGTTACTAAATATTTTTATGCCACCTTACGTATACTAGTAACACTATAGCTAGTTAGCTGCCCACCACGCAGGTCTGGGGTGCCAGTGTTACGTACAGTAGTAGATACTAATAAAAAGCTGACAAGTACAAACTCTAAAAGGCAATGTTTAAGTCTCGACCAAAAGCTACTTTTTCTTCTTTTTTGCACTGATAGCAGTTACTGGTGGTCTCAAGGTACAGTAACGCAGCAGTGTATAGAAGCTGTTTGTCATTCAAAAAAAATCCATTTATATACTGGTAGTTCAAAAGTACGGGGATTATAAGTACCAACTATAATTGTCACGTGCATATCGATTGGAACCTTAATATCGGGCTGCAACCAGTAATACGAACTAATAACATACAAAATATATTTTATACTAGTATAAATAAGTGTCGATCTCACTTAATCAATCAAACGGACTTGATGATAACAAGCTGGGCATGACCACCGAGACTAGTTTGATTAGTTAGTCTTAGCTTCTTTGTCGCCCTTAACTGGCGTATATGCGCACAAGAAAAAGTCTGCGTACCAGTGAGAACTCATAGGTGCTTTGGCGACAGTAATATACCGTTTACCGACTCATAGATGGACGGGTCATCGAGTATGACACCTGAATACTCGACATCATGGCGGCGGGACTCGAGTGTATCTAATAGGCATGTGCGCAGTAATAACCACGGTAAGAACGCGGAGAACCTCGAAAGCTTTGCAGATAGCTTTTTGCAATCTTATATTAGCCGAGCGGAGAGCAACAGCCAGCAGCTTTTGCAGAAGTACCACGACGATGGGGTTGTTGCGTTCATGGATGCACCCGAACAGTTCAAACAGTTGCGTACGCTTACAGCGAATCTTCAGGTAGAGCCTGGCGAAAAGGGGTTTTTAGGTACTTATCTGATATCCAGCGCGTTCCCCATTATTGCAGCGTACCTTGGTCCTATATCCAACCTGAACTCGGTCATAGCACTAGTGGACGAATGGCGAGACCGTAAATCAGATTTGGCTTCTACTGGTGACATCCCTTTTATAGTAGCCTTGAACTCTGTATCATTGTTTTTTGGATGCCTTGCTAATATTTCGTTGTTTTTAACCTTTTCCGGCAGAGTAAGGTTTAACTATGCTCAGTTGATCACTATTGGAGGGTGGTATATAGCATTTGCGCTTCTGCTTGCTGCAGTAGTATCGGCCAGGGTGATTTATAAAGAAAATATATCTGAATATGTGTTCAGTGAAGGGTATTGGAATGCTGTGTGTACTGCAACTATGGAGTTTATCTGTGCAACGTTATTGCTGTGCAACCAATTAGGACATTCTAGAGGTCTGTATACTGAGGCATTCAATCTTTCTCCAAATCAACGGCGAATGATGATACAAAATGTGTTTTTAATGGTTTGGTTAGCTGCAGGAGGTGCAGTAGCCGCAAAAGTGTTGCCGGAAAATTACCCCAATGGAGTCTACTATTGCATGGTGACGATTCTGACCGTCGGTCTTGGTGATGTTGTTCCTTCAAACTCCCTTGGCAAAGCACTAACGATCCCTTATGCATTTGTCGGGGTCATCTCTTTATGTCTGATTGTATCTTCCATACGGTCTAGTGTTCTAGAGACCGGAGGCTTAGCGAATATCCTCGATAGTATGGAAAGAAACAGGAAAAAAATGTACACGGCTGCGGCTAAAAAGGAGGACGGATACTTATCAAGTTCGAAAACGTTTAGTATAGCAAGAGGCATCCACCACCAGGCCATATCAGCTAACCAAGTCAAATCTGTTTATATGACTGTAATTATTTTTTGTATATTTTGGTTATTGGGAGCAATGGCGTTTTCATTGATTGAAGGCTGGTCTTATTTTAATGGAGTTTATTTCTGCAGTTTGTGTCTTTTGACTATCGGGTTTGGTGATATAGTTCCCAAAACACCCGGCGGAAGAGTATTTTTCATTGAATGGGCTATCATGGCTGTCCCCATGATGACAATCTTGCTTTCAAGTCTTGGAGACACCATTTTTGAAGTGATCTTACAAGGAGGGGATGTTTTGACTGCATGGCTACTTGCTATTTACCCAGCTAGAAAGTCCTATAAAATAGCTTGGAAACAGAAATGGAAATCAATGCTCGGACATAAAGTGCCGTTAGCAGATTATATCGTCGATGAAGTTATAAATGAGGTTTCAGATGATGAACGGAGAGACGAAAACGAAATTGCATATCAGGCTGCGAATGCACAAGCAGCCTTATTTTCCAGCCATGGTAATAGTGAAGAAGAAGAGGAGGACGAGGAAGACTCGGCTCAACGACAAAAGAATCTCGAGGTGGTGCGCTCGGCGAAAATGCTTCTGATGATCTCGAAGCTACGGCAAATCTCACAAGACCTCATGGAGGACCACGAGAAAACTTATAGCCATGAAGAATGGAGACAGATTATGGAGATGTGTGGTATTAAGTGCAGTGATAATGAGGCAGAGTTTTGGTTATCAGAAAATTCACCGTTGAGATACCCAATTATTGAAGCGCGGTTCTTTATCGTCATGATTATCCATTCTCTAGAAAAGCTGATTATAGAAGCACTCAAGGGCTCGGACTCAGGGAAAAGTAACCCTGCGCACAAAAAAATCACGGACCAATTAATGAAATGAAAAACAGCGCGGTACGGCCCGTACTTTACGGAAATCCCTGCCGATCCAATAAATTATGACATGATGCCTGGAAGACCCCATTATCACTGATATTTTTTATACTTATCTATTGATATTATTTATATTGATACTATACATGTGTTACGGACCGATATATTTACTAAAGTCGACCCGCTTTGTGTGCCCCATCTGCATTTAATATAAAACCCGACCCTGGACCTTTTTAATGACCGTTATCACGAGCAAGGTTAGATCGGGATTTCTGTGTGTAAAACGTTTGTATACAAATTAGCGTGCGTCGATCGATCCCCGAATTTTGATTACCACCACAGTACGAAACCATAATAAATACCGGCGAGATTCACCAGGGGGTAGCAATTACGAGAGATCTCTTTAGAGTCCCTAATTGATGGCGCGTGCCAGTATCATTTATATATGAGGAATGAGTGACTACTACAATGACCCTGGGGTCGTCTCATATGGCTACGGGCCCACCTCATACGACACAGATGGGATGTCGACAATAAGCGGGCCCACTAATGTAAACAATGTCCGTCGTCGTGGACGTCGTTCAGGCACAAATGGATTTCAGGGGGCTCCTAACGATGTATATACGAGGTATATGAGCCGGTTCGGCACAGAGCCAGTCCAACAGCCCAGCTCTCCCAGGCCAGGAATACTGAAAAACGGGTCGTCTCCCCAACTAGCACAGCCAGTTGAACCACTTAGACCGATTGAACCTGTGGAGCCAGTACAACAACAGCAGCGCCCTCGATCTCGGCCCAAGAAGTTTGCCAGTAGATCACAGAGCTCATTTAGTGAGCGGCCGAGCAGCTCAGGACGAACATCTAGGCTGTTTAAAAAAGTTAGAAGATCGTTTTCTCGTCAAGATGAAAATCCAGATCTGGTTACCAAAATAATAAGGGAAAATCCCTCTCCCCGGCCAGCGGGATCAATGAGGTTAAGGCAAGGCTCGCGGGGCTCTTATACAGATGATGTGTACACGTCGGGACCAAGTCGAATGAGTGACTATTCTGAATACTATGACGAAGATTACGACGATGACGACGACATGCAGGATTACGAATACTACACCGAAGATGAGTATGATGACTATGATGACGGATACGAAGTGGAACGGCCCAGCCAGTCTAGAATGGTAGCTACCGTTGATAGTGGTAGGAAATCTAAAGCAGCAGGGCTTTTGGGACTATTTTCATCAGGATTGAGTAAGGCTAAACAGTCTTGGGATCAAAGAGGCATGAGCAGCGGGTATGACACTGGGTACCAGTTCAGTAGAGACCGCGCAGCATTAGCTCGAAGAGGCCCGCCTCTGGGAGAAACAATGCAATACAATAATTTTCAACAACCATATAATATGGGAGCAGGCTGGGGCTGGAACTGGCACAATGGCTGGGGCAACAATTGGGGTGATAGCTGGCACCGTCGTATCTGGGGCTTGCAACTAAGACAAGAGTATGTCAATAGGCATCCAGCTAGTTCGAGCTATTTCTTATATCCAGCAAACTACTGGGAAAACTCCATATGGGCTGGGTACCAACCGTACGGAATTGGATACCTGAGAAGTGCTTTGATGCTTTATGATCAATTGGGGGGCCTTATATTTTATTTTTTTACCTGCTTCTCTTTTCTGTGGTCTTTAACGGAACCTGTAAACTGGATTGCTGCAAACGGATTTAGAATGGCATGCACTGCAGTATTAATCGTTGAAGCTGGAGGTGTCATATACGCCTGCTACATGTCTATCACGATAATATTTTTCTTTCTTCGCATAATCTTCATGTTGTTTAGTCCGTTTATTTTGCTGTTTGACGGTATCAGTGGAAGAAGTCGTCGGTATGATTGATGAAACGGACAACGGGGAGGTTTTTTTATATATATATTTTATATTATATTATGCATATTATACATTTTAATAATATTACGAATGTTATGAGCAATAAAAAAAGATATAACCAAATGTTTACTTATTTCCTTTTACTGTTCGTCTTGAATTTTTTCCTCCTCAGTTCTTCCTTCCATTTCTTTGATCTTTTTAATGTCATCTTCACTAGGTTCGTATTGATGCCATATAGTGTAATGCACCAACCCCGAAACTGAAAATCCCATTTTCCTACTCATTTTGCCAAACGCTTCAGTCTCAGCATGGTTTTCAAAGGCAAACCCGGGGAAGTTTACTCCACTTCTGAAAACTTTAGCTCTAGCAAGAATGGATACACCACCAACACCATCCAGATCTATCAAAGAGTCAGGATCACCGTCGGGATTTCTGAAATATGCTAAATGCGGCCTCCATGTTGGATACTCTGCATAACCCTCTACAATGACATCATCTTCATCAAGAGTCTTTGCCAATTCTAATGCAGCAGGGCTTTCTTGCCATGAATTCAAGTCATAAGGCTGCTCACCACCGAGCCATGTCGGCAACGGCCTCCATACATTGGGAACGATAACGTCTTTACCATGTTTCATGAGATCTTCTATCAGGGTTTTTGGGGACGTCTCAATATCAGCGTCACGCCAGTAAACCCAAGAATGATAGGGTTTTAATGCTGATCCTAACAACCAATTTCTCGCCCTCCCCATGAGTTTCCGTCTGCTACCTTGAACAGCCACTCCATGTCTATCGTCGAACCCTTGTCCTATAACGGCACCAAAATCACGTTCAAATATTTCAACGCTCCCATACGGGATACTAGTGTCTTTATCCGTTTGTAACAGCTCAGCCTGCGCAGCAAGTTCTGTAGATGTATTGTCGGTAGAGTCCGACACTAAGAAGGCCAAGTCCATTAGTGAATGCGGGTATGTCAAGTTACGAAGATGCGAAAACATCATAGGCATGACTGGCTCGGCATTTCGTAACGGTATGCAAACTAATATTCTGTCTCCTTGAGTCTGCCCATCGGGGTGTCCGTCATAATTCTCCAAATCATAATAGAATATCGTTTCCGTGGCCAGTCTACCGGCCCCAAAGAATCTTTTAAGGATGAAAAATAAAGCAATGATAGCCACTACAGTCACTTTATTATCAAAACTCCATAGCCGAGGATTCAGCCTCCATATCGGCCTAGAACTCCGAGGTTTAAAATCACCACCTTCGTATCTACCAAAGTTAGCATTTCCTTTAAAAAAAAAAGAGTTGATCTTCCTTAAACAACTCTGAAAAACCACTAATTGATAAAACATACCTAGGAAGTCCAGATTTTCCGGAAAATTTTCTGAAATTCATAATTGACTTGGCGTGTGCAAAAATAAGTTAACAACGCACACTGACAAGGAGGGAAAAAAAAAAGAAGAAGCCTCTGTAAGACCTAAACCACACACTGATAACTAGCTCCTACCATAAAAGAAATTGCCCCTTTAGTGAACCTCCAAGATCAATTACTGAAACGGTTGCAATATTTTATCTTGCAAGTTGGAGATATCAATGTAGACAAGACCAGCTTTCCGAATTTTTCCAACTAGTAACGAGTTACGTAGAGTTGTGTTTTAGCTGCTGCAAGGTTACCCGTGAAATCTTAAGACGGGTTTGTCGGTTTTGTTGTCGTCGTCTCGCGTCTCATCGATTGAAAAGCTATTATTAGTGTTACTGAGAGTAAATTAAATGCACGTTGGCATTTTCGTTAAATATTGGACCAGATCGGGGAGAGAGGCCGATTTTTTAGCTATTGGCTGCCAGGAACCAAAACACTCTTTTCACAATCGGCGAAATGCATGGGCGGCTGATAATGCAATAGTAATCCTGCAACTGTGGAAGCCACGTTAAATTTACTTGTTTTTACGTAATCACGATACATTTATCTGTCAGGATCATGGAAATCCCATTAATGTTTGAAGACTAGACGACTATAAAAGTACTCAATTGGGTTTAAAGTGTCTATATTTAGTCCTATACTACTTCTTGGAGTCCGGTTTTGTCTGGTCTCATCCAGTCTTCTTTGATAGCCGTCCATACATCATTGGCTAACTGTTGAGCTCTTTGAGCTGATGGTCCTCGAGCTTCAATGTAAACTTTGAGCTTCGGTTCGGTGCCACTGCCTCTAGCAGTGAACCTAATCTCTTCATTGTCCTTATCAGTAAGAAGTACTACTGTAATCATCTGGGAGCTTTTGGACGTGGGTAAAACCGGTATATGATCTTTTGTGGTTGAATCGTACCCAATTGTCAAATCCCTCCAACTATCAACTTTGAAAGTTCCAATAGACGTGGGGTACTCGCTATTGGTATTCTCGCCAGTTTTGAAATATGTCCTTATGTAATCAAATATCTCGTTTGTTTGGCTGGGAGTTTGGACAATATAGTAGGAATTTTTTTCTTGAAAGAACCCAACTTCTTCATAAAGTGCGTTCAGTTCTTTCAATGCGTTTGTGGAGTTTTTGTGCCATACGATAGCCATTTGAATGAATAAAAATGCTGCAGTGATGCCATCCTTGTCATGGATAAGATCAGTCATATACCCCAATGCCTCCTCATATGCAAAGGGAACGCTGTATCCTTCATCGTTTTCCAAATCTATGGCCTTGTTACCTATCCATTTGAACCCAGTAAGCGTCTCTTCGTAATGGATACCCTTTTTCTGGGCAAATTTGGGTAAGATCCTACTTGAAACTGTCGAACTGACCATTGCAATTTTTTCTTTTTTCCCGTTATTGGCCCACACATTGTACCAATGTACAGCAAAAAGTGCACCTATCTGATTACCAGAAAGCCTTACCCACTTTCCAGTTTCCTCATCTCTCACTGCAGCAGCAAATCTATCTGCGTCAGGATCATTTGCAAGTATCAGGTTGATCCCGTTCTTGTCTCCATACTCCATGGCAAGATCCAATGCACCCTTTTCTTCCGGGTTGGGGAACGAAACCGTGGAAAAATCAGGATCAGGCTCAGCTTGTTCTTTGACTACCACAACAGATGATTCACAAATATTCAATAGTTTATAAGCAGATTCCATGTAAGTCAATCCAACTCCATGCATTGGAGTATAAACAAATTTGAATTGTTCACGAGAGATATCATCGATAGATGTCATCAACTCACTGAATTTCTTGAAATATGCATTCCGTATCGTATCACGTACATCTATTGATTCAACAGTCTTGAGAACTGCAAGATCCCAAGTCCATGGGACCAAATTATCTTCAATAGACTGTGCAATACCAATGTCATGAGGTGGGATAATTTGACACCCGTTCTCCCAGTAAACCTTGTACCCGTTATCAGCTGCAGGATTATGACTAGCAGTTATCATTACACCACACGCAGCTTTGCAATAATCGATGGCAAATGGCACAGACGGAGTGTGCACCAGATCAAGTGGGTACAACTTGAATCCAAGTTTGGCAAAGGCGACAAGCGTAAGATCAGCAAATTCTTTAGAATTGTGTCTGTGGTCATGTCCTACAACTACACCTCTTTCCAATGCATCCGGAACATTCTCCTTCACGTACTTGGCCAATCCCTGAGATGCTTGTAATACTGTCAGGGCATTCATCCGACTGAATCCAGCTTCCATTTTTGACCGTAACCCGGCAGTGCCAAATTGGATTCCTACACATAGTTAGAGAGAAAGCCACAATAATCAGTCAGATTTTACATTCACGTACTGGTTCTCAGTCTTTTTTCAAGTTCAGCTTCATTCCGATTCTCCCAAAGCTCTTTGATCTCGACCTTAGTTTTTTCATTCTGCAATCAAAAGCCGTTAGTACAAGACCTTTTCTTTCTCTCTCTTTCTCAAGTTATACATACCTGGTCCAATTCCAGCCATTGGGATACGAGCTCCTCAATTGTTCCTTTCAGTGACATTGATATCTAGTTTTTTCCAATATAGTTATGTCTAGCAAAATGGTCTTGGAGCGCCAAGTAAGACCAAGAAATCTAAAGGTGGATCACATTAATATCGAGGCTAAGTCAAAGTTACGATCATCGATATCTTACTGCGATGCCCTTCAACCGAACAGTCAGCCGCTTATCGGGTTACCCCGGTCGATGCCCTTCCCGCCCCACAAACGTAATTGATAAATTTATTATTCCTTTGAGTTTTCATAAATATTCTGACTTTACATATAAATTATTGACTTGAATACATACCATTACATTAAATCGTTTTCCAAATCAAGAGCTAGTTGATCGTCGTCATAGCCTTCTTCGTTTTCATCTTCATTGTTTTCATTAGTTTCAACTGATTCAGAGTTCGTATCAAGGGTTCTTCTTTTGACTGACTCGTTTTCACCAGTTTCTTCATTATCATCTTCATCATCTTCAGAATGCGCCCGTTTCTTCCCATTAGTATTCTCTGAAATACTGTCAACTTTCTGTTCTTCAAGTTTTTCACCGCCATTCTGGCTTGCATTTCCGTTGTCATCGTTGTTGTCCTTTTCGCCATCTTCGTCTTCGTCTTCGGCTTCAGCATCAGCATCAGCATCATCTTCATCGTCATCATCGTCGTCTTCGAAATCATCCTCTGATGCCATAAACTCTTCCAACTCTTTATCCACCTCACCCCAGTCCACACTTCCTTCGTTAAACGTCTTCATAAACTCCGCAGTATCAATATCGTCAATATCGTCAACTGGGCGATTGTCATTATGAAGCCGTAGCATTTTATCAACGACAACAGGAATTTCAAACGGTGCTTCAGGAACTCGTTTCCATTCTGCAATACACGCAAATAACCAATCGGTGTATACAACCTTGACATCAGGGTTAGAAGCTTTAGCCTGCTGAACTTTCTGGGTACCACCGCTAGTGGATACGACATGGGTAACCGCTGGAACGTAATCAGCAACAACAACAGCGCCAAAACTTCGAACCCACAAAACGATATCAGCAGTATTGATATTAGTACCTATGGGGAACACACCTGAGAATAGGAAAATACAACCTTCAAATACAGGCCGTTTTAAGGCAGGAATGATTTGTTTCAAATCTGGTATAGGACCACGAAACGCGGGCTGGCTCCGTTCTTTGTCGTACTCTGTGTAAAATTTGTTATGCACTCTTTGCAAGGCCCTTTTGACATATTCAAGTTCATGGTCGTCATCTCTTAGAAGATTGCCTCCACGAGTTCTAGTGCTTTCATCACGGTCATTATCATTAGTAACTCCTAAGTGTTTTTCATCGGTTTTCTCAGGAGTTTCTTCTTTGCTTTCGTCAGAACTTATCTGCGATTCTAAATCTTTTTGCAATTTGGCTAATGGGCGTTCATTTTGTTGCGCTCCAAGTGATGCGGATCTCATATCGGTCTGTACACGCAACAAGTCAGCGTTATCCTCACCACCACCTAGTTCCATCAATTGCTCTACAGGAGAAATATCTTCACCAGCTTTTTCATTAGATTGCTTTTCGTTATCAGTCTTTTCCTCAGAGCTCTTTTCATTAGAACTTTTTTCACCGTCATCACCATTATCACCGGGTGTTCCACTTTCAAAGCTACTGCCGTTTTCAGAATCTTTCTTGTCTTCAGATTTCTCCTCTTGCTTCTCCGAATCCTTCTTGTCTTCAATTTCTTTCACTGGCGATTTGTTCAAAACACCAGTTTTTTGAGGTAGGAAACTTGAATTGATATCACCAACACCAACAAAAAAGTTATAAGGAACAACTTTGATAAGATTAGCACTCCATTTCCAAACATCGCCTCGATCATCAATGATTGCAACCATAGACGTTGATACTGGGAACAAACGTTTGAGACTCTTCTGCACTATACTACCACTTTCGTTTCTACTGAGTATTCTATCGCCAAAAAACTTTCCCTCAGGATCTATTATCTGAGCAATAGATCTCGCATAAGATTTGGTAGCCATAGTATAAATATGCATTTCGTATAGTTGAGACATTTCTTCCAAAAATTGTTTCAGCCCTGGTCTTAATTTGACATAATATGAGCATACATTGGAAAAAGTTTTCGGTGTTCCATCATAACCATATACAACGGTTTCTTCTTCTAGCCAAAAAGTCTGCACATCTTTTAATGCTTCGTAGTTGGGACTACTTGGATCTTTCATCCATTCTTCGATTGTTGGATCGACTGCAGCATGGATGACAGTTTGATCCAGATCCACTACTAAGATAAGTTTTCGTTCCTTCAATAATTTTTGCGAAGAATCTCGTTCTATTCGCTCCGCTTCGTCATATGATACTTTTAATCCGACAGTATTATGGGACATTGCAATAGGTGCACGATCTTGATCATCAAACCCAGTATAATCCTTCTCATCTAAAGACGCGCCACAAATAGCACAGAGACCACCATATTGAACAGGATGCGAACATGGCTCTAATATAGAAACAATGACTTGATTACGATCAGTGATTTCATCACCAGGTTTGACGTGCCATTCAGAAACTTCGCCCTCAATAGGTATCTCAATGGTGGAATGAAACTCCTTACGCACTTTTTCCACCGCGCCCTCAGGAGAGCTTCCGTCGTAATCTTCCACGTTTTCCTCAACAAAGTTCCAGTACTTGTACCAGCCGGCAGCTTCGTGACGCGTTACATGTGAGCCAACAGTTTTGGAAATACTGGTTATAACCACGGGAAGTATCACTGATGATGGTAATCTCACCGGAGTCGGTTCAAGCATTTTTCCTCCAAGGTTTGCCCCTCCCTGTATAAATATATGGAGTATATGATCTTCTCTTCTTTTTTACTATCAAGTATCCACCCTTTTGTTCTCATAGAAACCTCCACTGTAGACGTTACCTCAGATCAGGCTCATGAATGATTTGTACGAATACTAGATATCTTGGCCAATCAAACACGTTGCTGCTGTTACACGAACGTTCTCACTGATTCCAGAACTACACAAAATCGCTGCAAGCACGTGGTATCACCAGCTGGAGTTTTCAAGGGCAAAATTTATCGCCTTTAGTACCGTTGTTTGGGGTATATTGTTACCGTGTCGTGTTTATTTTTTTTCTTACTGGAGTTTTGTTAGCTTGTTCGATCCCAGTATATAGATACGTCTCCAGGAAAGGTGCAAAGTTACAACGTTTGGAGGATCCTAACATTTCATTAGTTAATAATATATTGTAGTTTAATTAGCGAATGCGGGATGCGCATGACCTTTAAAATCGAGATCTCAATTTACAGTGCTGTAAAATGGCCCACATTTGCACTAACCTACGCTAAAATGGTCACATGATGTTTCTCTATAAATCACCAGAGCAACCAGCGACATTTTCGCTAAAGGATTTCAGGGGTAAACTATTATGGCTCCGTGAATGAAAAAGACTGGGTTCATAAATATCAGGGGGGCATTATATAATTAGATAAGAGTATGTGCTGGATATGTGTATATATACATGTATATATACGTTTGGTGTTTGCTGTCATTAACTGTAGAAATAGAGCCTTTCTTTCTTATTTTCATTTTTATCCTTTCGAAATTCACCTGAGAATCCTCAGTGCTGTTTCGTATTCACGTTGAATGATCTCATGTGGTTGTAGCTCACTATCGTCAACGTTCTTCATTAAAGTATCTTCCCCATCACCAGAGACATGGATATCTTGTGGATTGGGTTCAGACGAAGCCGAGCTTGTTTCCCGTTGACGAGACTTTTCAATATACTCGAATATATCAAAATGCTTTGGAGGTGGATCATAAATACCAAGATAATTCCAAGCGTTTGGGTCTTTTGAAGCATTTTTACGTCGTTGTCCATTTTGATCATTGTCACCATCATCATTTTCGTCCTCATCGTCATCATCATCGTCGTCATCGTCGTCGTTGTCATCATTTATTGTTTCAGTGGAAATGGTTTTGCCAAATGAAATTCTTAGAGATAATGGTTTTTTCGCTGGTTGGGCAGATCCGTTAGTGTGTTTATTCTCATTAGAAGTGCCATTACCCAAGGGAGAGCTGACCGGACTTGACTTGATAATACCTCCCAGAGATAATCTCAGCTTCAGTGGGTTTTTGGGAGCAGCAGCTGGCGTTGCATTTTCTTCGTGTTTGACGTCGACATTCGTGAGTGGTGATATACTATGACCTGGTTCATTACCGTTAATGATAGTTTGTGAGCTTGGCTGCGGCGTAGCTGCTGTATCTGAACTGCCTGTAATTCCAGAAGTTGGTTCAGACAATCTTTCAGATATGAGATCAGGCACGGGTCCTGGACTTGTTCCAATGGCTGACTCGGCAACTGGTTCAGAAACATGACGGGGGAAAGTTATTTTAGAGAAAGAGACATGATTTCCACCATTGGCGCCTCCATTATCAGTGTTGTCAAGGAAGTTTGCAGACCCGGAAATTCCATTACCAGTAGGTTCATCCAGATCCATCTTATACTCTCCAAAAATATCATCGTCGTCATTCTCATCTTCACTTTCTTGTTTTAATCTATTATCATTATTACCATTATTATTAATATTATTATTATTGTTTTCATTTTCATCATCGTGATTAACCAGGTCAGTACTAATTTCGCTATCTCTCTGAGTAGCTTGTGTGTTTTCTGCCATTGGCTCACTCTTTGGTGTCATAAACTTGAAATCGTCTTCGTCCACATCAATCACATCTTTTCTCTGCATGAATTTCCGCAATACACGTTCCGCCAGTCTTCCTTCTTCCACCAATCTTTCCCTTATCTTCCGTGGATCAGTTTCACGTTGTGTGTCTTGCGGAGTAGCCATGAACGTATGATCCGGCGGTAAAGATGGCATCCACGATGGTACATGGTCCCCCAATGACTTTCTTGAAGGAACTAATCGTTTGATTTCCATATTTTGTACACTGAAAAAGGGTTCCTGCACTGAATCTATCTCATCAGGACTGCCCTCTAGTTTCAGACTATCTAAAGCATCTGTAAAACTAGATTTTAATGATCGTTCACTTGCTAGGTCTGTTATCCGTATCCCCATGAAATCCATCGTATGTCTCAGATCTGATACCCCCGGAACGACCCTGCGCTGGTGCTGGGCAAATTTAAACAAAAGCCTTGAAACATCATGTAAGTACTCTTCAGCAAGGATTGTAAGATAATCGAAAGCTTCGGTTGTTGAGTTGATATCCTTGGATGCAAGTATAGCTACAACAGCCCTTTTGAAAATCACTCGCATAGTATCCAGCTCCATATCAGCTGCCACAGGATGCACTTTGTAGACCGATGCAGGCTGTTGCTGCTTTTGTTGAGATTCACCATTTTGAAGTATCACCACCTCTTTGCTAGGTTTCATTTGCTTCGAATAACCACCATTATACTTGATGATGTTATTGCTGTCGTTATCGTTGTCTTGAGCTTCTCTTGAATTTGCCGGCATCACAAACCACCCAATACGCGGCGGCTCTCAAAAAATGTCTGGTAAACTTAACTTGGATAACTGAATTATGCAAAATGTTACACCAAGCTTTGACTGTTTGCACCTTCAATGATTAATGATTCTGGATTTTAAATTGTTGAAGCAAAATAAGCTAAAAACTTTGAATATTCGCTGGCTGACCGAAGCGCGTCAATGAAATTTACAAAACTCATCGATTAAATCGGTGATGACGATTCTTAACATGAGATCTACACCTTGACCTTGGCCAGTTAAATTCAAAACTTCAACACAAATTTTGGGCTTATTTGGACTCGAAGCGCAAATATTACATGTCTATAATGTCAAATGGCTACACCTGCGTCTATAGTGATGATTTTTTATCAATCTAGGAATACAATTCATATATGATTTATACCTTTTCAAGATACCTTACTAAATTGGTTTACCTTCTCTTGCATACCCCTTTTCAAATGCTTCTTTGGTGAAGATTTTACCAGGATTCAACAGTTCCAAAGGATCTAAGGCGAGTTTGATAGTTCTCATTGCCGCAACAGTATCAGTACCAAGCTCTTCTACCAAATAGTTTACTTTACCCGCTCCGATACCATGTTCGCCCGTACAAGTACCTTCTAATTCCAAACCTTTGCGGGTTATACTTGATGCCAGTTCTTTGACCTTTTCAGTGTCTTTATCTTCGTAAATGATACTTGCATGGAAATTACCGTCTCCAACATGGCCCAAAGTAGTGGCAAAGATACCAGACTTGTCTATTTTCTCTTTTGTATCCATCACAATATCAGCCAACTTGGACAATGGAACAGCCACGTCTGTCGAGTACACTTTTGCATTGGGCGGGCCCTGTGATAAGTTACTCCACAAAACTTCTTTTCTAGCCGACCACAATTGGTGTGCTTCTTCGTCGGACTTTGCAAAGTCGAACGACAACGAATTGTTCTTTTGAGCAAGTTTTTTGGCAATACCCACTTGTTCCGTAATGTAAGAAGGCGAACCTGAGAATTTGAAGAAAAGCGTAGGCTTCTCATCCCATATACGAGTGGTATACCCAGCCTTATTGACAACCTTCATCTGTACATCGTCTAGAAGCTCGACTGCGTGAACAGGAACACCTGATCGTATAATACTCGCAGCAGTCGCTGTAGCATCATGCACAGTAGGGAACGACGTAACTGCAACTGTTGTTTTTTCTGGAACAATGTTCAATTTTAGAGTGGCCTCAGTTATAAGCCCTAATGTACCCTCGGTTCCACTGAAAATATGGTTCAGGTTGTAACCCGCGGATGATTTTCTTGGCCGTTGTCTAGTTTTTATTATTGTTCCGTCCGCCAAAACTACAGTCAGATTGATGATATGATCTCTCATAGGACCGTATCTACTGCAGTTTGTTCCCGAACACGAAGTAGATATCATTCCGCCTACTTCTGCGATTGGGGCGGGATCAACGGCCAAAAACAAATTAAGTCCTTGTTTTTGTAAATGTTCGTTAAGTGCCATCCACCCTACAGCCGGCTGAACAGTAACATCCAAATCATCAGGACGTACTTCTAAGATCTTGTCCATTTCATGGAAATCAATGCAAATCCCACCATAACTAGCAGAAAAGTTTCCCTCTAAACTAGACCCTCCGGAAAACCCGATCATGGGCAGTCTATATTTATGACATATTTTGGCAACTTCAGATACTTCTTCAGTCGATTTAGGGTAAACAACAGCTATTGGGTTTGTTTCTATGTTATATGTTGACCATTCAGAATACCCATGACGTTTCAATTCGTCTTCGTCAGTCGATACTCCATCCTGGCCAAGGATTTTCTCCAGTTCTGGCAGTGCTTGCAAAAACTCGTCCTTACCGCCATATTTCCGGTCTTTCCACTCCTTTTGAAGAGATGCCACTCGTTCTTCTCCAGAGCTGTATTTGGTGCCAAAATAGAACGAGCCTCCTGCAATTGTCAGACCAGCTACAAGAGCAGGGATCAAACTTGACGACGACCCACTGCTTTTGACCGGGGTACGAGGAATAGATGAGGCACTACCAGTAGTGTTTCCGGTATGAACTCTGCGAGAAAGCACAGTTTGGGGCCGGAACCTTAGGCTGAGCCTGACTCTTCTATACATTTTTTTTCTAAAAGGATTTGTAAGGAAAAGGGGAAAAGCGCATTGAAAAGATCTCAGGAAAAAAGGGGTAAGACCAATCTATATACCCGGCTAGGCCAGGTTACCAATGATGCGGTTATGCATCACAATGACGGAATTGATGATTGACCGTGCCCCAAGATCTGGTAAACCCGCCGCTATCCAATTAGGGCCGCCGATGCTGTGCAGATCATCTCACTGAGTTAAAGTTGAAATTTATCAGCGCTGGAAAAAAAAATGCGGGGGGAATAAAACTTAGTTCTAATTTAAGCGTGGGGGAGGGGGAGGGGTAGGTTCCGAGAGAGAATTATGATAAAGACATTTATATTAATACTTACTACATCCCTTAGGATACAGCGTTTTCATATGGTCAAGTTTGATAGCATTGTAGCTCCAATAAAAGAAAAGTTCTTTGAAAGACTATTTGGTTGAAATAGGCTTCGATGCAAATTCAGTACTGCAAATAATGTAGATTTAGCCCAGTATCAAACATGAACCTGGCTAAATATTTGGGGACATATTTAATGTAGATGCCGTTTGTCTGTGTAATCACTTCAGTAATTTGTTTGGTTTATAAATTCTACTAAAAATGGCTATTAGAACTAGTTTCGTCATTAATTTTGAGCTAAGGGTTAAAAGCTTAGTAGGCTTCACTGGAAAATGCAGGGAATACATTATTTTGCTGAAAAAATAAGTCTGACAATCGATTTTTGCAAATTGTTATTATAATCTGAGCTGTTGGGCTGTGAAGTCTTGAGATTTTGCCAATGGCAGGCGAAGGCCCTGTCAAAACCGCATAGTGCGCTTCATGGCACTTCAAGAAATTAAGCCTGAAATTATTCCACGGAGCTTAAGAAGGCTTCAGTTGATTTTTTAGAAGTAATAACAGCATAACTTTTACAACTGGCCATTTTATTCAACTAAAACATGCTCTTGAGTCATTACCAGCGTGTAATTCTACAATCAACAAACAACTATTAGAAAGAATATATTAGTTCGTTCTCTTACATAACATGATTTCAATTAGGGTAATCAAACTTGACCATCTAATAATGCTTCAACTGCACCATTGACGTTGCCACCGCTACGTCTAAGCGCTCTGACGTTTCTTTCGAAATCAAAAAACCCTAATTCATTGAGTTGTCTTAATTGAGACTCGTATCTTTCCTCTGGTGGTCTGTTATCCTCTGGTTGTGCTGCAGCGGCTCCAGGTTGTCCACCGCCAAATGCAGATAAAAGGTTACGGAACTGCTCCGGGTCGAATCCGTTACCTCCGGCACCGGCTGCACCGGCACCAGCACCAGCACCAGCGGCAGGGTTACCAAAAAGTGCAAATGGATTAAAAGCAGGTGGAGGTGAAGCGGCACCGGCGTTACCACCACTGGCAGGCTGCTGACCAGTAGTGGCAGCAGCGCCAGATGCATCAGCACCTTGTGGTGTTGCGGGTCCAGGCGCAGGGAAAGAGTCTAAGTTAGGTCCACCTGCACCTCCGAAACCACCAGCCAAAGATGGATTTGCACGAGCAAACTGGTAAGCTTGTCGTAACGTTTGAGGGTCAGTGAGCATGTTTCGGACACTTTCATTTTGAAGCATTTCTCTGATTTGAGGACCCATGGCTCTCAAAGAGGGACTCTGGTTAATCATCATGTCAATAATCTGTGGGTTTCTAAACAGCTCATTGTATTGTTCTCTCATACCAGGCTGTTCCATCAGACGCAGAGCTTCCTCTGGATCAGGCATAGGACCCATACCACCATCAGGACCAAACATGCTTGCACTTGGAAGCTGAGCAAGTCCTGCGTATCTTGCACCAGTCAAATCAGCCAAAATGTTACCTGAACCTGGGCCGGTGGCAATGTTATTTGGAACTTGGTCGTTTCGGGCAGCAGGAGTAGCATTGCTAGTAGCACCAGTAGCACTAGCACCTGTGGATGAGGTGTTTGTTGATGAAGCAGCTGGGGCAGAGCCTGGAGGAGCAGCTCCCTTTACCAAATGTATTGTACTCTTATCCTTAATCTTGTAAGTTTCTAAAGTTTCATGATCTTTTAATATTCTTCCGCTGAAAATGAGTCTTTGTCTTTCTTTAGGGATTTCAGATGCAGTTTCAACTTTGGTCTTCAAATCCAAAACAGTGTCTGAAGGAGAGACATTGACCTCGTATCTTTTGTCAGTGGATGACCTAAACAACAGTTAGACTTGCACAGTACATAAAATTGGAGTTTTTTCCCTCGAATACTTACTTGATTGTCACAGTTATCTCCTCACTTGACATGGTTGATTAATAGTTGCCGTTGCTGAATATCGTATAAAACTATAAATATAGCAACTTGCCGAAAACCGTTAACAGACAAACAGTTGCAAAGTACCTACCAAAACTAGAAGTAAAAGAATCAAATAGAATTGAAAACGTTTCTACTCAAGGCCTTTCTTGTTCCAGTAAGATGTTGTAGGAAAAGGAAAGTTGGATGTGTTCTGGAAGCTTCGATTAATATATTACTGATAATATTGTAAGCCAGCGCTAGCTGTTTATCATGCTGGCAAAACTAGTAAACTAATATACTATCGTATTGTGGGTATACGTTTCAGTAGGCGCCACCACGCACACAGTAAATCGAGTGAGTTGGCACAGCCGCACGCTTCTTGGCTTATTTTGACGAGGTGACTTATCGGTGGTATCGCGTATACTGGCAAAACCAGTACTAGTCTAGTACCTACTCACTCTACAGCGCGATCTACGCTAATTGTGAGATTATAGGTAAATTTTTGACGCGTCCCAAGGGTGAGCACCCTTGTATACATTGGCAACCAGTAAAGAAAGAAGCATTATTGTTCATATATGTGCTCCAAAGTATATATGGAGTCTATTTTGTAAGTACTAATGGGTTTTATGGTACAAATTTTGCGTTTAATTGTTAACATGACCTGTGAAAAGTGAATAACTGGAGATCTTGATGTCAATCTAGGTTTACCAATACCAATAATGTCCATATTCAATTATGATTGGCAAAGTATAAGCGGTAAGTGCTGTTGTACCGCTAAATCTGGCTCACTTGAAAACTAACACATGTAGTATTGTTGTCTTCAAAGCGGGTCAAAGACAAAGATCAGGGGGTTAAAGAGCTAGTAGGAGCACTTGAAAATAAGGATGTATCACTGAAGGGTAAATCTTTCAACAGGGCCATTGAGGCCTTTTTTGAGGTTATAGTTGGCGAAGTTTCTGCGGCACATTTGCATGAATCAAATACTAAACTCCCTGATAGTGTAGTCACAAAAGTTCAGACATTGGTGGCTCCATTGAGAGCACTGGCAGGCCATGCTTCTGAGGGGAAGTTACCTCATTCTACAGTCAAGCTGTTAATACAACATGTTATCAGAATGTTTGATTATCTACCTGGATCAGCCTTGCCCCTTTTCAAGAAAATTTCTCAAGACAAAGAGTCATTACTAAAAGCACTTATCAACCATTACGCATATGTTGCCTGTTCTGTAACGCAGCATAGTTCATATTTGGAAAACTCAAGTTTTAATGACTTTAACACATTTGCTGACAGTATGAGCCAACATTTACACTCAATTCTTCTTGAAAATGTTTTCTCAGGGACTCCTCAGGCTGTCATTGACTTATTCACTGCACTTGAGCGAGTAATTTTTAGTATTCCTTGTGATAAAATGAATCTTTTCATTGCTATCGCAGAATGTGTGTTGAGATATTATGAAAACTTTAAAGCATTCTCGTCTTGTCATAAAATTGCATTGACTGTATGGAATTTGGCTTTAATAAAGACCCGTTTCCAAAGAACACTAGTCAGCGACGGCCTATTTTCAAAGCTGATACCTGGGTTATGTCGATTGGGTTGGTGGCAGTTGCCTAAACTTGATCCGGAATTTGAAAGACAAGTACTTATATATTTGTACCATTCAATAAGTGGCCCTGATGAGACATGTTTTTTCAAATATTTTGATAGTCTAATGGAATTTGCGACTCAAGTTTTTGCAAATACTATGACATTGAACCTACCCGTGGATTTTTTACTGCTGTTTTCTCGAAGCGATCTTAGTGAGGATTATTATACCACAGAACATTTTACGGTAGCATTTACAATAGATCAGAACAGCACTAAAAATGACGATATGACATGGCTAAAATCAAAGACATTCTATAAGTTTTTCAAGATACTTGAAAACGGTGGGTACCAAAATTTCTTCAAGGAAGAATCAAAATCTAAAGAGAGTTATTATGATGATAAGGATAGTTCTACAAATGGGTTAGATTATGAAAGTTCATCTTTGCCCGCTAAGAGAGCGAAATATGCAGAGAATAGTATGGAGTTTGGTGATAGTTTCTTTGATAACCGCGATATTAAAGAAATAGAAGAAGACGATTTCTACAAGTTGAGGAGTGACATAGAAAAAGAAATCAACCGGGGATTGAAAAGTGTGTATCCAACGGTAGCATTGATGGCTCTATTCCACCATCTTCAGCTTACTACAGACCCACCAAGCCTGCGACTAGTTCCCAACTTATTGACACTAGCACGATTATCAAATAGCAGTACCTCATCTTGGGCCCTTTTGTGCTGTGGGTTGTTTTTAATGCATTTGGATTCATGCTCATTCAAAGAAGAGAAGAATGATCTCAGAGGAAAGATTTCTAGGACGATTGTAAACATATGTCTTCGCAGAATACACGAAAATTGTTCTAATGCTGCTTTCCTTTGTTTGGCTCTGGCTATACGTGCGAGAAACCCTACATCGAATGCAGGTAAGCTCAATTATAATCAGCTTGAAGCAGTAGTTTCTGTATATGATGCCGAGTTTCCTCCCATCTCAACAGGTTCAATTGCTTTGTGCAAAGAAATTTTGTCTATCCATGACGTGCCTCTGAAACTGAAAAATATAATAAAGCTGAAGCTGTCTGAATGGTCTTTATCTCAATGGCAATCTGCCTACGATGAACCGCGCAGCAGTGATGTATTTTACAACCCAGTGATATCTAATGAATTTCTTAAATGCATTTCACTGTTAGTTGGTACATCTGTGCTGGACATGCCTATAACTGTACCACGTTTGGGTAGCATTGCTTCCCACTTTGAAATGTTTTACAGAAACAATACACATTGCTCGACTGAACCCAAACTTTTAAAATCATTTTTTTCAAGCACAGAGACAGAACAGTATAGAAAACATTGGATGAAAGTTTTCCTGAAAAATGCTGAAAGGTACGAAGAATTAAAATCGCCATTATTGAGAACACATGCATTGCTTTTAATTAGTAACACTCTTGACCTGCAAAACTGGGAAATAAGTAGAGCGCTTGAACAGTTTAAGGGTAATTTACCCCGAAATTTATGCAAAACAAGGCTTTTTGAGGAGAGCTTCGCTGACATGCTAAAGCTTTCATTGTGCTGCTTAAATAATATCGGCGACGAGAGTTTCAAGCAAATAACTGCAAAGTCGCTATTAATCTGTCTGAGCGATAATATCGATGCTAAAGGTTATTGGTCTGCATTACCACCCGCACCACATGTCATTGGCTATGCCAAAAGTAGCTTTACAGCTCAGTTTCAACTAGCAGTTGCCAAAATTGAGTATCGTCATGACCTGGTTACTGTCTGGAGCCTTACCGATGTCCCAGATAAGAAACTCACCAGTACTTATGAAGCTTGGCGTGAATTGCTGAACGTTAAAATGCTATCAAATGAAGATTATCGTCAGATATTGCGGAGTTTTGCTAAAGGAGTGTTAAATGATCAAGATAACGGCAATGGCGAGCTAAGTTTATGCAATTTGATAGAATTTCTTGGATCAGCGCCCAGAACTATTTGGGATGCTGATTCTACGGAAGCAAGAAAGGATCTCGTTGAGACTTCGTCATTTCTTTACAGCATGATTACTGGTGATAATGTTTTATCAGATACTGTTGCTTACATGTTCTTGAATTATTTGATTTCAATTGCAGAATTGAACATTGATATTGAGTTGGAGCAAGCTACGCCAATCTTGAATTGTATCTGTAAAATGTTGCACAAAACTTGTGATAATGGACAAGTCGCAACAATGGTTTATCGCAATATAGGCAAGCTGTTCTTGGCTTTGCCTTCAACTGTTCAAGATAATTTTTTGAATGATATATTTGCATCTTTTGGGCCTATTTCCAACAAGGCGCAGAATTTGTACTTCCGTTCAACAGCACTAGTATCACTGTGTAGCTACGGGTACAATGTCACACCTTGTATTTATCAGTTAATTCAAATCTCAGCCATCAACAAGAAAATTGCTAGGGAAACTCTTGCAGAGATAGCTAGAGATCTTGGGTTTCAGGAGATTAAACATTTATTTCAAAATAACGCAAAAGCGGTTATTTATGTTTATTTTTCGTATGAAACCAGAGGCGGTCTTGGGAATTTCCCCCATTCTCTTTTTGAGTACGAGTCTTTGCAAGAGTTTTATCAACAGAACTTGGATTATGTTCTTTTAGTCTTTTTGGATTTGAATCAAGGCAAAAATTTCCATTTTGCTCTCAAGTACATTGCTGATATTACTAAACTAGGAGTTGCTGCAACTTTGAAAAAAGTTGTCCCCATGTTGGCAGCCGGAGGGTACAAAGTATTTGGAGAATCAATCTTCAAAACAGTAATTGAACCTTACATGGATCTCAGTACTGTTTTGGATATTGGTAGAAAATCTCATCATCAGATTATTGCTCAAAGTATACTTTTGACAGATTTGTCGCATATCCCTGATAATTTTTTGGATAAGAGCCGTTCTTATTTGAATGTTGTTCCCTCATTTGAAAGACGATTCACAATTGAACAAACTGTTACTATCATTAATTATGTTCAAGCAAGTCTTGGAAGTTCATTAACTCAAGGTGAGTTTGTTAGTATTTTGCGACTTATTTCAGCGTCTACAAAGGCACAAAAGGATTTTAATCAATGGATGATGGGTATTAGGTCTACTATTTTGCTATGCAAGATTTTCCCTGACCTCTGTAAAGATAGCTACGCGCTTGAGATTGCTTTACGAATAATAATCCAGGCTATCTCTGAAACTAAAATTGGACCTGAGATCAAAGATATTCTTGATACTCTTCTTGTTGGCGGTAAGAACTATTTGATAGCATCGGAATCAACTTTTCTAAGTATCATTGTTTTACTTATATTCACCGCATGTCCAATAAAGCGTGGAGTCCCTCCTGAGAAAATAAAAAAACTATTTATGTCTACTCTGGAAAAATTGATGGACGAGTTCATGGATACCAACATGCTAGCATATGATTTGGTGTCGTTTCACAGGTATGGGACTCCAATCGCTGGCGGGGTGGTTAAGAAAATATTGTCTATGGATGCAGGGACTCTGAAAAAGCAAATGCTGACTATCCTTGCTTATAGTGCCGAGATACAACCATTGCCTGTAGACGTAATTCTCGACGATAAAGAGGTATTTAGTCTGGTGACGGGAAACGAAGTGGCTTTAGACGAGTACCCAGTATTTTCCTTATGGCGTTCGCGAGTTCTAGCGAACCATTATGCACGTACTGGGTCAGTTGCAGACGAGCAAAGGGAAATACCGCTGATAGATAGATGGGACGGCGACCGCGGCAACTCATGGAAAGATGCTGTTTGTCGGACTCAGATGCTAGAAATTTTCAAATATCTACACAATGTGAGATCCGACGGTGATCTCAAAAACCTGGAGATTGTTGAAAAATGCGGTTCAGATCTTATATCAGACCACCGATGGCTTTTGGGTGAATACTTTGAAACAGATTATCTCACTTGTATCAGTGAAATGAAATTTAGTGATGACCATACTTCCGGAAAAGAAGCTTGGACGTGGCAAAGCTCACAATGCATTGATATTATAGATTTTTGCTCGCAATGGAGCGATACATTGAAACCTTTTAAGTCTGTCATATTGAACTTACCGGACGCTGGGCCTACATTATACCCACATATTTTGATATTAGCACTATGCAGCTATGGAGGAAACGCGTTGAAACTGAAGCAGTTCATGAATGACATTTTTGAAAAATTCAGTTTACAGATTGAACGTACTATGGTAGAACCCGTCTTGGATACACTCAAAGGTAAGGAGGTAGTGAAATACTTTTTATACCTTTGGTCAACGGGGTTGTTCCAACAGAGCCTTTATTTGAAGCTTGGTAACACATTGGATCTTATAGAATTAGCCAAAAAAGCAGCTTGTAAATACGAGATGCCCAAAACTGCATTGTATTTATTGGAGACTCAATGGGCTAAAGATGGCGGTGACCCTATCGATAATTATAAAATTGATTTTGGCAAAATTGCACCAGGATTAGATGACCCTGATATTGGTACAGGGTTTGATACGTGGCCTAATTTGCGGAAATCTGCATTGGAAACCACGCAACAAGGACATTCATGGAATTTGTTCAGTTACCAATCTGCTTTGTTAGACTCTAACAAGTTCTTTAACAAACAACAGAACCACGAGGCAGAGGGCCTCGCTGGAGTCCTCTCGTCTAAGGGACTGCTAGGAATTTCGAAGTTGCTAGCAGGCGACTACGAGGAACAGGGGGGCTGTGATTATGCCTGGAAACTGCAACAGTGGGATATTGCAGCTTTAGCAAAACCGCAGAACAAAGACGGGGTTCTATTCAAGCTGCTTAAATCATGCAATGGGGTCACGCCAAAAGCTTGGAACCATATGACATCTATAGGGTACATGGACTCACTAGTGATTATGGATGATACAAGTAAAGGCTATCGAGTGAAATGTCAAGAGTATATGGAGACATTGTTGAGTATTCGGCAGTTTGAGTTGTCATTCAAAGAACCTCAAAAACCAGAGTTACCCAAATGGATAGTTGACAGTAACGACTTTGAACGAGCGGAAGATATACTTTCAAGCCGGGTGGTATCATCACAGCTGAAGTTACACGAAGTTTCTTACAACGGTTTTTCGTATGAAGAAATCTGCGACGTGGTCGCGAAGTCGTTGATCGACTATAGTCGCTACGCGAGAATCTCTGGCGAGTCTCATAAATCCATGTCGGCGGCTGTTAAACTTGAATCGTTTTTGAAACGCCATGAAGATAAACTCTATAGTATGTGTTCGTTTGGAAGAGAAGAAATTGCTCAAACTATGTGGTCACTGGGAGACGAGGCGAATTCTATTCGGGTTCTTTCACAGGTAACCCAGGATCCTAAGCGCGATAACAGAGTATATTATTTGTCAGAAGACCGAGTTGCTCTTATGCAAGCGACTTTAGCTCAATGGAGTTCTATTGCACGTCAGGCGACCGAGGAGAAAATTAACAATGAAATGTTCAAAGGAGCACTTGATACTCTTACGGCAACAAAAGGTGCGAAAGATCCAGAGATTGAAGCTCAAGTGTACAACATTTATGCAAGGTTCTGTGACGAGAAGTATAGCAGCACAGAGAACCGCGACGAGCTTGAAACTGCTTTACGCATGAAACGACGTAAAGAACAGGAGATTGCCTCTTTGAAAAGCCGAGGTGGTGACGCACATGCATTGAGTAAGATGGAAAGAGCGCTCAAGACTGACAATGAGTTAGTCGACAGGCTTACCAATAATCAGAGAGATTATCTTGTTGGTGCGATGAAGTTCTATTTACGCAGTGTCACATGCTCCCAATCTTATGACAAAAACCTGTCAAGGTTTTGTTCGCTTTGGTTATCTAATGCTTCAAATGTCGACGCCAATTCTGCAATATCAACTAGTCTTGATAGCGTTCCCTCTGATAGGTTTGTCCCATGGATGAACCAGTTGACCTCTCGGATAGCATCTGTAGTGTCTTCTGAACACCTTTTTGAAACAATGGTTCAAAGACTGGCATATAGAGTGTTTGCAGCACACCCTTACCACTGTGTTTACAACATATTAGGGTTGATATACTCAGGGAAGAAATCAGCAGACCATATAGGCACTTTACGGGCGCAACAGGCTACTAGTATTTTCCAGAAAGCTGCTAAACGTTTGGCGGAGTATGATGAGTTTTTTCACCATGTGACTGACTTCTGTAACGCAGTAGTCGCACTGGCCAAATACAAAGACTCGTCGAAAAAAACCGTCTACAACTTTTCAGACATGCCAAATTATAGATGGTGGAGGAACCTTGACCAGTATAAGATACCTAATCCTGTGATGACTCTCCCTGTCAGATCTGACAAGATTTATACGGGTACACCTATGATGACCAGTGTGGATGGCACAATAGGCGTGGCATCAGGGTTAAGTCGTCCCAAGATTCTCAAAGTGATCTCAAGTGACGGTAGCTCGCAGCGAATCTTGATCAAAGGCGGGAACGATGATTTGAGACAAGACATGATTATGGAGCAAGTATTTGCTGAAGTGAACAAGTTTTTCGGTAGAAACAAGTCCACCAAAAATAGGAAATTGAATGTTCGTACTTACAATGTTGTTCCATTAGGACCCACTGCAGGAATCATAGAGTTTGTTCATGGTACACGACCATTGATGGATATTTTGAGCCCGTTGCATACCAAGTACTATCCTGAAGATATGAGTGTACTAGATGCCAAACGGGAGATGCAAACTGCAATGAGGTCAATGAAAAGCGCTTCAGAAGCCGTGTCCACGGAGACACGAATAAAAGATTTCAATAAGATCTGCACCAAGATCCACCCAGTGCTGCGGCATTTCTTTTTTGAAAACTTCCACTCACCGGATGAATGGTTTGAGTGTCGTACAAACTATTCACGGTCAACTGCTGCCGTGTCTATGTTAGGGTACGTATTGGGGGTAGGCGACAGACATTGCACCAATATCCTATTGCAGTCTAAAACCGGTGAGGTTGTACATATAGATCTTGGTATTGCGTTTGACCAGGGGAAACTTTTACCCATACCTGAAACAGTTCCATTTCGACTGACAAGAGATGTAGTAGACGGGATGGGAATTACAGGAACCCAGGGGGTCTTCAGGAAGTGTTCAGAATACAGCATGAAGGTATTACGGGACGAGAGTGAATCGATCATGGCGGTTCTAGAGGTTCTTAAGTATGATTCGTTGTACTCATGGACCGTATCCAAAAACCGCCGCAAACGGGCTGCCATTGATGGATTTTCTGAGACTGGCGGTCAAGTTCCTGGTGGTGTAGCGGAACCATTAGAAGACGAGAAAACTGACGGAGAAGCTGACAGAGCACTTACAGTGGTCAAACAAAAGCTATCGAACAAATTGAGTCCTGAAGCGGCTGTTAGCGAACTTGTCCAACAAGCTACAAACCCTTCACGACTAGCATTGATATACTTTGGTTGGGCGCCATTTTTCTAAGCTCAACACTAGTCTTGTAAATGGCATTCAAGAGACAAAAAAACATTTATCATAGTGATACATATATATATTTATTTACATACAAACATGGACAATAACAGCATATCATGACAAATTTTACTGTTCCACTTCCTCGTCTATTTCAGCAGCACCAGGTTTATCCTCAACGTCTTCCACGGGGCGCTGGATACGGGCATCCTTTTCTCTAGTAGCCTCCAAGGCTCTTTCAACCCATCGTTCGATAACCTTCTGTTCGGACTCGATGCCGCGCTGGATGTACGACTTGGTGAAGTCTGTACCATAAAACGATGATTCTTCCGAGGCAACTTGGACCTGTGCTTCCTCTTGGATACGCAGTCTGTAAAACTCCCATCTGGCTCTATCGTAAGCATCCAGTATGGACTTATCGGCGTACTCAGGGGTGCTTGTGAGATAGAGGGCACGCTGCACAACGCTCTCACCGTCCAGACGCTTGTTGGGCTGGTCTATAGTTTTCCAATTGTAGTGCTCGGCGTCGTTACCATCTTTTTCAATGACGTTTCGCGGCCGGGCAAGTTCCCATGGATGCTGGCTGTAAAACAGCTTCCGCAGCTTGTCTTCTGGGTACTGAATGTTTTTGATGCGATATAAGTGGCTGTGGCCAGTGAACCTTGCCTTGTTTCTCGTGATGTATGAGCCGGTTGCAGGATCCTTGTTGTGGATCTCGTTATGAGTTTTCAAACTGACCGGAGTACTTTTCGGTCGTGATATCATGTCAAAGTCAGGAGGATTGGCGGTTAACACTCGGTACCAGACGGGCTCGTGTACCGCTGGTATCCGTCTAGTAGTGAGAACGGCGGTACGCTCAGCGACTCCAACCGCTCCTAATTGTGGTTTCATTATATCAAGATGCTGAAATCAATTAATGAAAAATTAGGCTGAAAAAAGCTAAAAGCCAAATTTCAGTGAAAGTGTGTGTGTATTCTCGAGATTATCTTAGATCGATCATGATTTGGCGATTTATTTTAATATGATATGAAGAAATGATATTCGACAAATAAAGAAATTAACAGGTAATCTGCTATGAATGTGCATGAAAGATGCTTCATGGATGAATTGTCATTGTTTGAAAGTTCTGCAGATTCGTTTTATATAAAGTAGTTTTAGAAACTGGGCTAAAATTAGATGTTTTCCTGCATGAAAAGCTTTCGAAACCCCTAAGAGCTATTCATAAAGTGTACCTATAACCCAATATTCCAGAAATACTTTGGAATAGAGGGGTTGTTTGTAAAAAATTGGGGTTCTCATCTCGAAGTTGAAAATTTGGTTCCAACTAATGGTCTCTCAGATCGATCAAAATTGTCCAATTGTAATACTCCAGATCATTTACCAACCTGAATGCAATATATGAGTCGGAATGGGTTACGAGTAGTGACACCATATTACGGGACTAAATTCATCAGCTGTCGAGGACGATGGTTTGGTCGTCCTTTAGAGCAGGTTTTGAGTACCGAGTTCCTTTTCAATTCGGATACATACTTCGTACGTTGAATCACACCGCCATTTAGAATCAAACCAGTTACCAGGGCAAAAATAAAATGAAGCTAACAGGATAGAAACGGGCACTTAATGAAGATAAAGTTGCTATTATTCGTACGCAAGGCGGTAAACAAGTTATCCGGGGTGCTGTTGCTGGTACAACAGAGCTCAAATGTCAAGACGTTATCGAGTGCCAGTTACATTTCCACGAGCCTCCTATACCCTTTTACGAGACTATTGATATCATCTACGAGGACCCGGAGATCATTGTCGTCAACAAACCTTCAGGTATACCCACACATCCTGTAGGCAAGTTCAATCATAACACACTACTAAGGTTACTTGAAGTCCAGACTGGTGAAAAATTGTTTAGTAAGTAATTTAAAAACGACAAGTAAGAGGAAGCAGAAGAATGATCTAACCGTGTAGCCGTTAACAGGATAGATAGGCTAACTTCGGGGTTACTTATTCTTGCGAAAACAGGTAAAGCTGCACGGAAGTATACTGACATGCTCAGAGACCGTCAAGTTGTGAAGGAGTATTTGTCAAAAGTTGAAGGACATTTCCCCGAGAACCAGAAAATTAAATGCGAGGTCCCGTTATTCGACCTGAATGTCAATTTACCTAACAGAGATATTGTCAAGTCTATTGAAAACAGGAAAGAATCCACCACCGAGTTTGAACTTGTCTCATTTGATGGCAAGTACTCGATTGTCAAGTGCAAGCCATTGACAGGACGTACACACCAAATACGTAAGCATTTGGCGTTACTAGGGTATCCTATTGCCAACGACAAGTTGTACAAGCCGCTCAGTTTTGTAAAGCTGTGTTCAGTGATAGAAGAATATGGCACTAGCCGACCCGAGCTCTTCGTTGAACCCTTGGGTGAGTTGAGAGTGATATCAACTGAGCAAAGGAGCTCACAAGTATCTGGGAAATGCCCCGAATGTGAGGCTGATCTCTTTGTTGATCCCGAGCTTGAGGACTTGCAAATATGGTTACATTCAAGATCATACAAATCACTAGAAGATTCATGGCATTTCGAAACCCCATTGCCCTCTTGGGCCAGCAAATAGTTGGTGTCCTTACCGTTTATTTTTCATCGCGAAGGGCTTTATGTATCGGTAGGAAATCATGCCGCAATTCCGCATTCAGTTTCTGACGAATGCTGGAGAAACGGGTATTGACACTATTTTTCCAAGATGCATCACGGGAAGACTCGTCAATAATCTTGATAGCTCGCTGGATCATCATATCAGACGATTTCTGTAGCAGTTTGGGATCAGTCTCAAATTTTTGAATGACCAGCACCAACGTACCATTAATATTTGTGTTATACTTGCGTATAGACTGCAGCAGGGCCTTTTTGTACGACCGTATCATGTAAGTACGCCATACACTGAATTTTCTAGGGTTTTTAGAGCTAGTCAGGTAATCCATTTTAGCATCTTTGTTCCCGTTAAATTCCAACCCTGAGCCAAACGAAATCACCGCAGCAAACCTAGATTTTCGGCCCATTGATACCGGGTGCCACGGCGGGTAGAACGAAGCCTTGATCTTGTCGCTGCTGGCTACTTGCAGGTTCTTCGTACCAAATTTCAACGTATAATGTACACGCAGAAATGGACCATACACTCCTCGGATATCGCTGGGCGACTTTATATCAAGAGAACCCGCACTAACATACGGATCCTTGTTTATTGTAAGCGACGGATGACTTCTGGCAGACTTCCCTCTATAGTAGTCCCCAAACACCCTATTGAGGATGCCCGTTTTCAAGGGGTTTGACATGTCAATGCTTCAACCAAGCTGGGGCATTTGATCTTACAAGTTAAAATCTGTGTCTCGGTACCGGTAACGTTATTGAGCAGTGTGTATAAGTATAGTGTGATCGATTAGGTTAATTACCAGGGGAATTTTTTTTTAATAATTTTTTTTTTTTTTGAAAAATTATTTCACTATACAAACTTGACAATGGATGGGGATTACATTCGTCAACTTGAGAGTACTTTGCGACAAGTGACGTCCCCCAGCACGGAGGGAATTAAAGCCGCTTCTGACAAATTGCAAAATGAGTTCTATAAACGTGCTGAAGCCGTACCGGCATTGATCCAGTTACTTCAAACTCACCCGGATGCCCAGATTCGACAGCTTGCCGGCGTTGAAGCCCGAAAGCTTGTCCCACGGTTTTGGATGAACGGGTCTATTAAGGAGGATCTCCAGAACAGCATAAAAGAGTCAATTTGCACGTCTACCCTGCGCGAGGAGAACGCACTTGTTCGACATACGTCAGCACGAGTTTTGTCTACTATTGCCAGCATTGAGCTTTCTGAGTCCAGCTGGGATAACTTGTTACCCTTTTTGTACTCGACTGCCAAGTCGTCTAGCCCTGCCAGCCGCGAAATTGCTGTTTACATCATTTACAGTTTGCTCGATGCTGAAATTGAAATTCTCACCGACCATCCCTTGGAAATCTTGAAACTATTTTCCGAAACTATCTCTAAAAATGAAACTTTACAAACTAGAACTTCTACAATGTTAGGGTTGTCTAAGATTGCTGAAAATATTTATGGTCCTGAATACACTAAAAAGACCCCCAAATCAGAAAACCCTATTGAGATTTTCCGGTCATTGGTTCCCTCAATGGTCGAAGTCTTGAAAGACATTATCCAACAACAGGACGAAAAATCCGCTTCACAGGTTTTGGGTATTTTCAGTGATATCCTGTTATGCGACAGTGCCTTGTTATCGAAACATTTGGTTGATCTGATCAACTTCATGGCTACAGAGATAGCTGGCCAGACCCAATTATCGGACGAATATAGAATGCCTGCGTTACAGTTCTTAATCACTGCGCTCCGATACCGAAAATCCAGAATCCAAAGTGCCAAGCTGGGTCCAAGCTTACTCCACCTCGCTTTGAGTATTGCCTCTGAGCCCGTGGACGAGGATGCCGATGACGCAGACGATGACGACGAGGAATACAACGAAGAGGATACCGCCCAGAAACTTGCGTTACGGTTGGTTGACTATTTATCTGCAAGTTTACCACCTACCCACGTAATTGCGCCGCTCATTGCTGCTTTGCCCCAGGCATCTCAGTCTACCGACTTCAACCAGCGACGTGCTGGTCTTGCTGCACTCGCACAGGCCATTGAAGGTTCGCCCGACTATGTCTGCGGTGAGCTCGGCCAAGTCATGCCTGTTGTCATCAGCGGGCTGCAAGACCCTGTCCAGTCTGTGCAAATCAGCGCTCTTGAGGCATTGGCTATTCTTGCTACCGAATTACAAGACGTTATTGGCGAAGAGCACGAGATCTTGTTGCCTTTGGTGTTCAGAGTTATGGATGGTGCTACCAGTTTGCGAATTGGGAAAGCAGCTTGTAATACTTTAGATGCCATTTTGGCCACTATCGATGGTAAGGTTATTGCTGAACGGTACTTGAACGACCTTGTTCCCAAGCTTTTGTTCATGCTGGAGAACACCCAAGATATTGGATTGAAGGGGCTTTTGGTCAATGCGTTAGGATCTGCCGCATACTCAGCTTCAAGTAACTTTGAGCCATTTTTCGAACCTACCGTAAAGGCATTCGAGCGATACCTTGTAGTTTTTGCTGATACTGATAACTACAGCGACGATGAGGTCAAACTTGCTGGTACTACTTTAGATGCGCTTGCATCTATTGCTGGTGCCGTGGGCAAGGACCGATTCAGTCTTTACGTGGAGCCTCTCATGCAGACCGCATTCCAAGCACTCAAGGCTGCCAAAGGTCGTCTACGTGAAAGCAGTTTCAACTTCATTGGAGTTGTTGCTCGACTTTACGGAGAAGATTTCTTGCCCTTTGTCGACCCTGTTGTTGAGGAAATCTACAAGACTCTAGAACAGAGTGAGTTCACCGAGTTCGACGAGGACGACGATGAAAATGGCGACGGTATCCCTGGGATGGAAGAAGACGAGGAGGATCTTGCAAACAAGATTGGAATCAATAGTGCCGTAGCTATCGAGAAGGAAGTTTCGCTGGATACTTTAACTGATATCATTTCAGGAGTCAAGACACTTTTTGCCAAACATTTGGAGAAAAGTACTGCTCAGTTGATTGAAATGACCGAGCATTTCTACGACGGTATCAGAAAATCCGCTCTCCGAGCTTTGTGGGTAGCCTACATGACATTTTATGCTGCTACAACTGGCGAAGCCAAATGGGTTCCTGGGTACCCCAGCACACAACAAGTTGACCCCACAGTTGCCAACCTGGCAAACCTTGTGAGGAAAACTTCCCTCGAGTTATTGAAGACCGAGGACGAACGATCGGTAGTGACAACTTTCTACGAACTTTACTGCGACGCGTTGTTGCGAACTGGCCCACTTATCATTGGTACCGAGGAAGATCTCAGCGCTGTTTGCGAGGACGTTTTATCAGTGTTGAACAAGAGCCACAGATGCCAGTTGGGCGACGAAGACGATCTTTATGACGAGGGCAAGCCCGACGAGCAATTTGAAGGCGGCGCTGAAGACCAGGCAGAGAGTTCTGAGTATGATGAGCTACTTATTGATTATGCCTTTGATGTAGTCACGAGACTAGCTACCACCATGGGACAACAATTCGTGCCTATTTTTGGACCCTTCTCAGAGAAAATCGTTGTATACGCACAGAGCAAGGACAAGAACGAGCGTGCTATGGCCATGGGCGCTTTAGCAGAAGTCACCAATGGAATGAAGGGTCTTTGCACCCCCTTCACCAACGATTTCTTGAAACTCTTGTTACACGGGTTGGCCGACAAGGACCTGGATGTCAGAAGTAACTCCGCCTACGGTATTGGTCTGTTAGGGTTATACACTGAGGACGCCAACTTCAGTAGCCATGTGATTGATATCTTACAAAAACTTCAACGGTTGCTTCGCAAGGCCGAGAAAAAGCGCAGCAGACGATCAGCATCTGCAGAAGTCAGCGAGGACGATAACCACGCACGAAGCATGGCAAACGCATGCGGTTGTGTTGCCAGACTCGCCACTAAGTATCCAACTGTCGTGCCTGTTGCCGACATTGTCAGCGGGTTGTTGCATTTAATGCCTCTTGCCGAGGGTTACGAGGAGTACTTCCCCATCTGGCAGTTTTTCGTTGCGTTGTTCAAGGAGAATAATCCAGCTGTCGTGCAACACAAGGACCAGATCGTCCAAGTGTTCAAGGAGATGTTCGTGGTCGAGAAAGCTATAGAACAGGAGATTTTGCGTGTACCATCTACTGATTACAATGGTCCGTTCCCCGATGGGTCTGTTACACAGGCTGTTGAGTTTTTGAAGTTCCTCGAGTCGCACGAACCAGGTCTCGTCAGTAAGTACCCTGAATTGGCCGCATTTTTGTAATTATAATCATTATAATAATATAATATAATATAACATTATCTATATATACATGTTTCAAACTAGTATTCCTTTTGGCGTTGCAGCTCAAACAGGTACACTGCCTGTTTATGGAAGTCTTCATACTCGACGTAATCCTTGATCTATCTTCTGTTAGCCCAATCCTTTCATCTTTATTTCTTTCTTTTATATTTCCACTTACCTCGACAACCTTGAAGTTTTTCTTGATTTTCTTGAAAAACCGCGAATCAGCCTGTACACATGTATGTTAGATCACTACAACCTCGCTCAACCGTAAACCTAGCGCGCAAACTTACCTTTCTTCTCTTTTTGTATGCCATTAGTATAGGTACATACTTCTCCTCGGTGAAGTCAAGTAGCGTTTTTTCCAGTAACGGGAAAGCCGATTCAAGGTACACGCAATCAGCAGCCAGCACCAGATCAACAGATTTGGCGTACTCCGGCAGCTCGTTGCCCCAATCAAGGGTACTGACTTTTACAATATCCTCGAGCCCGTTCAACTGGGTGTTTTTCGACATGAGGTCGAGCATATTACTATACCATTAGAAAAAAGTCAACAAACTAAAAACAATATTTTGGCGAAAAAGTTCTAGTCTTTCTGTTCAACGTACTCCTGGTCAGTTATCCATATATTGAGATCCTTTGATCTGTCCTTTGCGCGCTCGTTAACCGCTATGGCAAGCCCCGTGAGACCTGTACCACTGCCAAGCTCCACGACCTTGTGCGTATTATCACCGAGCCCGTTACGGATCAGGTACCGAGCGAGCAGCTCGCCCGCGGGCCAGATCTTTCCTCCACATCCTGTAGCACCGCCGTCCTCGTAGATAAGCAACCCAGGTTCAGGCAACAGACCGTCAAACGTCAACGAGGAGTCACCCAAGTTCGTCTGCTCATTGATAGGGATCAATTCATCAAGCGACCCTAAAAAATCGTCCATAGTAATGGAAGTGGATCAATCTCTAATTTGATTTCCACTAATTAGTTTTATGCAGACATAATATATAGGTCATACAGGCTATAAAGGGTACATTACGGGACGTAGTTCAAAACTTACTACAGAGTATTCAGGCAGAAAAGTTTAGTAAATTCTACAAAAGTAGAAATTGATATATAATATTTTCAGGGTTATTACACACATACAAAGATTCCAAAAATCGCTTGCAATACTGTATAAGATTTTTTTTTTACCTTTTTGAGTCGTTAAAATGCTGAGAATTGTGGTATTCATAACTTACACCAAAGAAAAAAACAAATGGGGATATAAGCAGGGTTCTTCATGTTTTATAATTATAAATTTGATTAGTTGAAGAAAGATCAAGCAACAATCAAATTATTCATTAGAGTCCTTTTTTCCATTATTTTAATGATTTTCCTTTAGGCTTTTTAAACAACGACACCAGAGTTACTGGCAATACGGGGCCACAAGTCAGCGCACTCCTTACCGACGGGACCGGTAATGGCAGAACCCTTCATTTCACCCTTGGGGTTGACAATAACACCGGCATTATCCTCAAAGTAAAGGAAGATACCGTCCTTTCTTCTCCATGGCTTGGATTGACGAACAACAACGGCAGGCATAACCTTCTTTCTGAGCTCTGGCTTACCCTTTCTGACGGTAGCCATAACCATGTCACCGACACCGGCAGCAGGCAGACGGTTTAATCTAGCACCAATACCCTTGACGGAAATGATATTGAGGTTTCTTGCACCAGAGTTATCACAGCAGTTGATAACAGCTCCAACGGGGAGACCGAGCTAAAAACAGTTAGAACACATTCTCATTCCTCCTCTAGACAACTGGACCTGCTGAATACGGCCTCAGCACATGTAATGGGATCAAGACTTACTGAAACTCGGAATTTGCTTCCAGCAGCGGCTTTTTGGGCAGACATTGTTGGATAAGTTAAAGGTTTGAAATTTGAGTCGAAAAAGAGAGAGTGTACGTTAATCTACCCAAGCCTTAATTTGTTAGTGAAAAATCGATCACCCAAAAAAAAAAATTCAAGCCATCGTCACACTAAAATTACAGTGAATATTTGTGACTGTGAAATTTAAGTGAAACCCTAAATTGAGGGAGGATTTACAAAAACGATCAAGCCCTAAAAAATTACAGTATCACGTGACAACAGTAAATACCATCAAAAAAAATGATGTTCTCTGCTTGACATCATTTTTCTTTGAATATTGAACAATGAATAATAATAATAATAATAATATATATATAATTATATGATTTTCTCTTTTTGGTGAAGATAATGGGAACATGTCTATGCTTGAAAAGACACTCGAATTTCATGGTTGGTCAAAAAAATGGTGCTAATGTTTTGTCCAGAATCTGGTTGACCAATGAGAGTTCGTCTAATGATGCTCTTCACCGCCATGATGAGAATCCTTGGGAGCAGTCGAGTACTCGTAGAATGTGAACGCTATGAATGCAGCAGCACCAATTCCAAAACCTGGGAATGCTCCTTTCAGTCTATTCCATCGAGTGAATGGGCCCTGGTATCTCCAAGCCTCTCTAAACATCTTAGTTAGCCAATCATGCTTGTATATACGGATATGACAAAAAACCCACACCGTAACATTTTGTTCAACTGGTTTTCAAATAAAACAACATGTATCTTTCCACCATGCAACAAAAACAAGAAAATGAACAAACTTAGGTTTACTTACCTTCGTGCCCAAGGGTCGTTTAATGGTTGTGCCATTGTGAATCCTGTAAGTCTATGAATATTGTAACCACTAGGTGGGTAATTATTCAATATTCGATATCGATTAACCTCTACGTAGAATAAGCTTTGCACCACACTACGCACTACATACAGGGGTGTGAGAGGAACACAGGTAGATATACTTCCGGGTAAGTATAATATTTAGTATTTATTAAATTATACAATTGAAGGAGGTAAATCATCAGGGTCATTGAACTGGTCAGAGTAATTGGACTGCTGTTGCTGCTGGTCCATGCTTATAGCCAATTCCGGCTCATTGGATCTTATTGACGACAGTCTTGGGAAGTATCGTCGGTAAGACCCCCAGGCAATGACGCTGCCAAGGATAGTACCAGCCATAACGTCAGTAGGGTGGTGTCTGTAGTCCTGGACCCTGCTTACTGCAATGTACGCGGCGACGAGCACAGGAATTAGACAGAACAGCGCTTTGGTCACGGGCACGCCCCGTCGCATGGCGCCAGACTGGCCCGCGAGCCACAGACTGAGATACAAGAGACCCGCAAATGTATCTGACGAGTGGCCCGACGGCGCCGACTTCATGCCCTCGTGCATCAGGTGGGACGCCAGGTCGCGCGTGCACACGTCCACGCTGACGTACGCGTTCGCGGGGGTGCCCTCGGCCGGAACGCACCTGGCAAGGAAGTCCGGTCGCGGCCGTCCTATCCACACCTTGAGCACATCGGTGATGAACCCGTTCAGTGCGAACGACAACATGAGCCCCAAGATGGATATCTGGACCAATGGCACCGAAGGCCGCGTGCGCGAGCTGGCCGACCGCGTCAGAATCACCGTGAATATCACAAACGCTGGGATGACCTGTGATATTATGATGCACCAGATGTTCGGCACATGTTCGTGTTCAGTAATTGGGTGCTGGATGCTGGCATCGTCCAACCTAAATAACTGGTAATGCGGCCGTTTGAACTGTAATCCTAAAAAAATAACCCCTAAAACTAATACCGACACAAAGTCAATCAAGTAGAGGCGTAATACCCTGTTCATTATCAATTTGCGGTCCAACCCCCAAGCCATGGTCAGTTTGTAGAGTTACACTACAAGTTAGAGTTACTGTAGCGGAAATAGTGGTAATTGTACTAGTGTAGTACTAGTAGTACCGTAGGGGTGTTTTGATCGAGATAGCGCCATCAGTTGTCAACAATCATTTACGTACTAATTAGTGGTAAATCCAAATTTATGTACCAAATGAAAACCATTTGTATCCCATATTAAACAATGATATCTAACTAATTGAACTGACTGAATTGGATTGTAATTGTAGTATTTGTAAAAATATCATTGTACTGATATCTTGAATCGATCTTCATCTCATCGGACTGTAACTGCAAGTTCATCTCGAATCATTGGATACCAATGACGGATAGTAAGTGATTCTACTGGACTTTTTTCCCCCTTTGGTACAAGATACTAACTGGAAGACCCTGACGTGATACGGATTCTTATCACGACAGATAATCATGTCGGGTACAATGAAACCGACGCTATTCGAGGCGATGATTCAGCTATAACATTTGACGAAATCATGCAAATAGCCAAGACCCGCGAGGTACGTGACAAACTTCCATCTTTCTCCCCCGAAATACGTGCTAACATGCAAGGTTGATATGGTACTGCAAAGCGGTGACTTGTTTCATGTCAATAAACCATCCAAGAAATCACTCTACCAAGTGATCAAAACCCTCAGGCTGACATGTTTAGGCAATAAACCATGTCCAATTGAAGTGCTCAACCATGGTCTACTAAGTCTTGACGAAGAGTAAGCAATTTTTATATCGTTAACCTGAACAAAAAACGTGAACTAACATTTAGACTTAATCATCCGAATTTTGAGGATCCTAATATCAATGTTGCTATACCGGTTTTCGCCATTAGCGGGAACCACGACGACTCGGGCGGGTCTGCCATGCTCTCGCCTATGGATGTTTTATCGGCTACTGGACTAGTGAACTACTACGGGCGTGTTCTGGAGAACGACAACATAGTGGTTGAGCCGCTTCTTCTGCGCAAGGGTACAACTAAGCTAGCATTATACGGGTTATCTAACGTCAGAGACGAACGACTGTTCAGGACATTTCGCGAACGCAATGCAAAGTTCCTGTTACCAGATACCGACACTAGCGACGAATGGTTCAACCTTTTAACGGTACACCAGAACCACATATCGCACACCGACACAAATTACCTGCCCGAAGACTACATCCCTTCGTTTGTCGATATGGTTATATGGGGCCATGAACACAAGTGTCTCATTGATCCCGTGGTCAACGATAATGTAGGCTTCTCTGTTATCCAGCCAGGAAGCTCTGTAGCCACGAGTCTGTGCGACGCTGAGGCAGAGCCAAAGTATGTGGGGATACTGAGTATCCAGGGGAAACAGTACTCGCTAGAGAAGATCCGTCTCAAGACCGTGCGGCCGTTCAAAATGGATACCATTGTTCTTTCGGCAGATAAGACGCTTAAACCGGGTCCCGAACACAAAGCAGCAGTCACTCGGTACCTGATTGGCCATATCGAGAGACTGATCGTTTCAGCACAAGAAGAATGGCTGGCGTTACAAGCGGAGGAAGAAGGAAACAGTGGTAGCCATACAGAAGACCAAGCGCCGTTACCGCTGGTAAGGCTACGGGTAGAGTATTCTGGCGGGTACGAGGTAGAGAACCCTACACGGTTTTCAAACCGGTTTGTGGGCAGGGTAGCCAACGTGAACGACGTTGTCCAGTATTTCAAGAAGAAAACCGGGAACGTTGGTGGTAGTGGTAAACGGAAACTGGCCGCCGCCGCTAATGGCGATGATCTTGTATCGGCATTGGAAGAGGTTCAGTTGGATAACATGCAAGTGCAAACACTGGTCGAAGAGTTTCTACGTAACGAGCAATTGAAGGTATTGGCTGAATCAGGGTTAGGCGATGCTATCAAGGAATTTGTTGAAAAGGACGATAAAGGTGCATTAAAAGTGTTTGTGGATAGTTCACTAGAGGACCAGCTGAAAGAATTATTAACGTCGAATGTTCAAGATGCAAGGGAAATACTACAAAAAGTGAAAAAACGGGTACCAGATGAGAAAACAAAAGAAACTGTACGAAGAGAAAGTACACCACCGGTTACCAAGGGGAAAAGTAGATCAGCCGCAGCAGTAGCACCACCGCCACAACCAGCATTAAAACAACGACCACAGCGTACAAAGAAAACAGAAAGGGTTTACAATTTAGATGAAAGCGATACGGAAAGTCGGCCAAGAAAGACTACCACGAGGGGGAAAAAAAAAGTATCAGATGAGGTGGTGTACGACTCAGACGATAACGATGAAGTTGTTTTAAACGATGGCAGTGATGATGATGATTCAGATGTGGTAATGGAAATACCAGATTCAGATGAAGAACCACCACCACCACGGCCCAAGCCACGGGCGTCTAAAGGGCGACCGCCAAAACCTAAACCGGTAGCATCTACAACTAGTACTGCACGTGGGAGCGGACGTAAGAAAATCGATGTACAGGAATCAAGACCTATCTGGAAACCACCAAAGTTCCACGATAACGATGCATTAGACGAAGACGACGGGTTCAGCTGATTAGATATCCTAAAAGTAGCATATAAAAGACGAAGTTGATATTTACATAAAATTGCATGTACAGATAATAAAGGTTTTACCCTGAAGTATATTTATATATAAGAGGGATCTCGATCTTTGTTTAGTACGTTAACATGAGACAAACTATTTGGCGAGCAGCTAAGCAGGTGACATTATTCACCAAACCCAACTGCGGGTTATGTGCCAATGCTAAGAAAGTGGTACAGGACACGGTAACGCAATTACCTAAGGATAAATTATTCGAGTACAGTGAAATTGACATCACGCAGCCAAGTAACCAAGAATGGAACGAAATATATGCGTTTGATGTACCGGTTATCCATGTCACCAAAGAGAACGGCGATATACGTGACCCCGAGACGAAAATCTTCCACCGGTTAAATATGGACCAGTTAATGGAAGCATTGAAAAAGACATGACTATTATTGTATTAGTTGTGTGTATATGTACAGAATCATTATTAACAAAAAAAAAAAACAATAAATAAATAAAATAAATATTGAGCAGTAATTTTAACAACAAACAAAGTAACAAAAAATTGTTAAACCTTGCCCAATGCTCGGTCAATAGCATTAGGGTGTTTGTTTCGTATATGCTGCATCATGTTATCCTTTCTAGAGAATACTCGCGAACACTCCTGGCACTTGAAATCCTTTTGACCGTGATGCATTGTTTCAATGTGCCTGTACAAGTGCTCGCGTCTTGAAAACGATCTTCCGCATTTATCGCATCCATACGGTTTCTTGACTTCTATCCCGGTCTCCGACAAAACAAACGAGTCTGTACGGAACGTTAAAGTCTCCGAGGGACCTTCATAATGGTCCAAAAACGGAGACATTTGTCCCTTTGCAGAAATCATTCCTCGTCCGTTATCATTCTTGCCATCAATTTCATTAGGAACATTATGGTGATGGTTATTAATATTATTGGTATCATTAATGTGGTCATTAATATCGTCCTCTCGTTTTATGTGAGGCATATCGTCACTTCGAGTTCTTGTATGCAAAGATTTGGGCATAAGTTTCCTTTGCCGTCTCATGTAATCGTACCCTCGGCCACTGCCGTCACCGGGGGATATAATGTTTCCATCTTCGTCTTTGTAAGATGCAGCGGCCACGGCCTCGGACACCATTGGTTTCCACTTAGACTGCGGCGGCGGTGGCACTTCGCCTGAAGCGGCAGCAGCTACAGCTTCAGAAATCATTGGCCGCCATTTAGACCCGCTATGCGTGCGAGAATGAGAATTAGACGGTGCATTACCAGCAGCTGCCGCAACAGCTTCAGAAACAGTAGGCCTCCATTCATTACCGTTACTATTATTACTATTATTATTATTATCATTATTGTTGTTGTTGTTGTTGTTGTGTTTTGCGGCTGCGGCGACTGCTTGGGAGATTGTAGGTCTCCACTCTGAGCCTGAGTCACGTCTTATTCTTGGAGGCTCGTATTGGTTATGCGAGTAAGCTGAATAAGCACCGTTTGTGGTGGTTGGCGGAGGCAAGTAGTTGGAACTCGATCCTATTAAGGGCAACGAGGACGATTGCGCATGGTGCGGCGGATGCAATTGTGGAGGCGGTGGATGAGGGTCATTTGTAGAAGTAGTAATAGTGGTATTGCTTTGGATGGTAGCAAACCCGGGTAACCCACCATTGCGAGAAGAAAAATTCGAAGATTCCAATGGAGGAAGTTCGTTTGAGTGTAAGCCTGCTAAAGCAGGGAACTTGTATTCTCTCGATCCGTTAGGGAACCGTAATTGCGGAGGATTCGATGACCCAGTTGTTGTTGTTCTTGTTGTTCTTGTTGTTGTACCGCCTGGCGAAGGGCCATTGAAGGTGTTGTTACTAGTTTCACTTGTAATGGGACTATTGTTGGTACTTTCAGTAGGAGAGGTTGAATCTGGATGATCAGTTGTTCGAAGACTCAAAAGCACGATAGCTGCATCCACGTCGGACATTGTTGAATTCTTGGTAATGTATAATGTTCAGTGAGAGTAGAAACAAAAAGTCACCAGAGGGGACATAAATTTGGCAGACAGTATCAAATAGTAAATCCAAAAAACCAAAGTCGTTGAATGGAATGGTTTTAAATAAAAGGAGAATGAAATGGTACTATTGTAATTAAGGTATCAATAAGAGTCAATACCACCAAACCAAACAACTCAGCCAAATGAATTAACCAAATAAACCACAGTTGTAAGTGAATCAAGTGTTAGGCAAATGGTAGTTTGGGCAAACAAGAGGAGAAGAGGAGAGAAAAACAATGTAAAAAGTGGAAGAATGTGTGGGATCAAAAGGAGGGAAAAAAAGGGGGAGGGGGGAAAAAGGAAAGACAAATCGAGCCACAGGGGGAGGAGGAGAAGAGAAGAATAATAAAATCAGGAAAAAGGGGTCCGGGATCAAGAAAAACAAAAAAAAACAAAAAAAAAATAAGAACCCAGGTACTAAAGTTATAAAAAAACACTCTGGTGAAAGAAGCAAATAAAAATAAAGAAAAAGCCCTAAAACCACCAGGTGAATGAAGTATTGAAGAAGGTATTAGAAGAAGGAGAAGTAGAAAAAGTAGAAGTAAAAGAAGATAAACGGTATTGTTGTTTTAGTGGAGTTTCGGAGTTTAAAGAGACACTAAAACAAACACACAAGCTGATTACTCAAATAACACTAGTAATAACAACGATACTAGTAGTAATAGAGCAACCGACAGAGTAAAAAAGGAAATTGATTGTGTAATTGCTTGTAGAGGATTGCTTCTGGGAAGGTTGTGCTCGGCTTGTTTGATACCGAGAAGACAAAACAAAAAAAGTGTGCCAGGGAGAAGGAGAAGGAGAAGGAGAAGAGAGAGAGGGAAAAAGAGAACAAAGCTTAATTTCCCCTAGTAGTTAAAAACCCATCTTTGTAACATTACTTTCCCCTATCAAGGGAACTAAGAGCACCAAAAAACATCAAAAACTCACCAGATAAATATTGAAATCACTAGAGAAACTGGCAATTGTAATTGAATAATGTGAATGTATTCATTTATTCAATCATTCAAAGAGTTTTTTCAAAAGATATATAATCATTAATGTAGTATTTATACTAGTAATAAAGATCTGATAATTTCATTACAAAATACTTTATTTACATTGAAATACTACCAAAACTACACTTAACAAATCTAAGCAACTACCACTTCTACTTCTTTTACTCTCTTTAAACACTTTTTCATTACTTTCTTTTACACTTTTCCAGTAGTTTCAATTCATTGCTGGGAGACGTAAAGGAAGCATGCACAGCTGTTAGTCGATCATGCACGATTGTATCTGATTACCTTATTAAGCTCTTAACCTTATTTCCTATACCGCTCCCCCTGAATTTGCTCCCCTAACTAAACATCCCTCCCCCTCCCTCATACACCGATGACATAACCTTACTTACACCTTACACCTTTAACTCCTCACCACTATAATTTACCACTATAATTTACCACTATACTTTACCACCATATTCTACCACTACTTTCTACAATTATTTTTCTTAGTTTTTTTTTTTTTTTTTATTTTATAAATTCATCATATTGGTTTATATACTACTTAGTCCCAGTTGACATAGTCGCGTCCTACTACTCGGTATACACTGACTTCACCGCTTTTCAGGTCATTCAGCTTATAGCTTTCGCTTTTGACTTTGGATCCTTGCTGCTCATAAACTCTCAGCTTCTTCTTGCTGCCGTCCCATTCGTAGACCACACCCAGCTGGATCTGGCTGTCTGTGCCTGCGGAAGCAGTGTACTTCTGGTGTAACCCTCCTTTATGGCCCTGGAACTTAGCGTTCTTGAACGTTACAATGTCGCCAGGCCGGATCTCGTCTACCTGCTTCACACTGCCGTTGCCCAGGTTCTGGTACACTAAAGCTCCGTGCGCACGACGGCCAACCGAGGGTAAAACTCCGGGGATTTTACCCAACACGGTAGACACATACTCCTTGCCCGTGCTTACACTCGCAGTGCTCCGCGCAGCCTCAAGAACTTTCATTCCAAACCGGTCATACGCATCCTCAAGCTGGTCCTGTCGCCATACCGGAGGCGGCTGGTGGGCCTGCTCAAAACTGACAGTACCGTGAGGATCATTCGTATCGTACTTGACACTTATAATCGTCTGTGAGTAGTCCCGATACAAAATATAAATGTCCCGCGTGATCTGTTTCTTGCCTCCCCGTTTCGTCGTAGCATTTTCGTCAATCTCGTAAACAACGTTAGCATTCCCGCTTATACTGGGAGGCACCCCGTTGTCAGCAAGCCACCAGTCTCCGTCAAGGTTGACTTCTTGTGCAATGAAGCCACTACCGGTAGATGAATCAAGACTGCCCCGACCAACTCGTCCATACTCAATGCTGCTTCGTCCACCACGGTACCCTTGGTCAATAGACCCACGCGTAACGTGCCCGCTTTGCACCGGTGGAGGTGGAGGCTGGTGAGTAACTGGAGGAGGAGGAGGAGGAGGAGGAGGAGGTGGTGGTGGTGGTGGGGGAGGTTGATGAGAAATTGGCGGTGGAGGTGGTGCATGTTTAGGTACAGGCGATACCTGCTCATAACTATCATCGTCGCTATAGTCCAAAGAATCGCTTCGACGTGGTGGCGCTGGTGGCGCTGGAGGTGGAGGTGGCGGCGGTGCCGTTTGAATAGGTGGTAACGGTGGCACAGGTGGGCTTCGAGATACCTGAGGCATTGGCGGCATTGGTGGTACCGGTGGACTTGAAGGTACTTGAGGTACTTGAGGTACCGGTGGTGGGCTCTTAGGTGAAGATACCTGCGGTACTGGAGGCACCTGCGGTACCTGAGGAACTGGGGGCACTGGAGGAGCAGCTGGTGGAGGTGGAGGTGGCACATGCTTCACATCTCTTGGTATTATAGCGTTCACATCCGTATCTTCGTCAGCTTCGTATCCAGTCGTTTCCTCTTCTTCATCAACTTCTTCAAGCTCCTCTTGGCCGCCCTCTTCCTCGTCATCAAAATCACTGTAACTCAAATCTGCTGGCGGTGGTGGAGGTGGAGGAGGTGGTGGCCGTGGAGGTGACTGTGCTGATAAACTACTAGATAAATCAGCACTGGTAGACTCACGTCGCAATGATCCCAAAGGTGGTGGCGGAGCCGATGATGGTGAGCTTGTAAAAGTAGCAGCTTTAGTCATCGGTACTGGTGGACTGGTCGGAACCGGTGGTGGAATACCTCGCTTAGATGGCGATTCATCATCTACAGCAGGCCGGGTAGAATGTGGGACCGGTGGTGCAGATACCGGTGGTGCAGATACCGGTGGTACATCAGACTCAGTATTTTCATCATCCCCAAGCTCATCCCGTACAACTTCATCAGTAGTATAACTATCTCTTGGATCATTACCGCCATTGGGTCCATCGGTTTCTTCTCCTTCTTCTGAAAGCTCTTCTTCATTATCTTCATCCTCTGCATCGTCCTCCGGTTTGCTGTTCTTGCGTAAAGATGCTAACGCATTGGGATCTGCAAAGGGCATCATGGGAACTGGAGGTGCATTGGCACTATATGATAAGTCTTCACTTTCATCCTTAGTAGTAGTACTATCACGCTTCTTATTCTTCTTCTTTTTAGGAGCCGCTGTCGTACTAGGAGTAAACCCTCCACCTATAAGCATGCCTAAATTCATACCGGCACCACCAGAAATCTTGGCCATCCGTTCTCTTAATGCGATTCTTCTAGCCTCTTCTTCGTCTTCTTCATCCTCTTCACTTTCACTTTCATCCTCTTCTTCCTCATCTTCTTCTTCATCTTCCTCTTCATCATCTCCATCATCTACTTCGTCTCTTTTCTCCTCCTCGTCTTTAGGCTCTTCGACCTCTTCCAATACCTCTTTAGGCTTCGTTTCAGCTTCTTCATTGTCGTTATCGTCTGTCTCATGCTCTTCAGTATCATCGTCAGCATACTTGTCAATAATAGATGTAGGTATAGGTGGCCGTTGCTGCTGTTGAGGTTCAGGATCTGCCAAATGTTCAGTAGATGCTTCTGATATCACACTATCAATAGATTGTCCCGTATCAGCCGACTTCAATGTAGGCGATTTGGGATCTGAACTTCCTCCTGTAGTAGAAGCAGACACCGCACCTCCTGCTGCCGCTGTCTCCTTCTTAGCTTTTGCCCGTTGTTTCTTTCTTAGTGCAGCGGCCTCGACTCGTGCGCGCTCTTCTTCTTGTTCCTGTTGTAACCGTCTAATTCGTTCTTTCAAACTCAATTGCGGCTGCACCGGTTCTTCGTCTTTGTCTTCATCCTCTTCATCCTTCTCATCCTCCTCTTCATTGTCACTTGTACTAGCAACTCTCTCTTCTTCTATAGGCAAAGTGGTTCGGGTAACCAAGGGAGAAGGTTGAGGAATTTCAGGCACGTAAGAGTTAGGTGCACCAATATAAGATGTTCTCCTTTTCTGAATCTCCGGCGAAGAAGATCCCCCAAATTCACGGTTCTTCTGTTTCTGTATTTCCGACGAAGGTGATAAAGGCGTATCTCCATTAAAATCGAAAGCCGCTATCCGGTCTTTAAACGAGCTTTTGATCGGACCAGGGGAAGAAGATTCATGGCTATCAGCAGCAGTAGAACTAGCAGCAGCAGCAGTAGGCTTAGGAGCAGGAATCTTAGTTTCAGCAATTGGCTTGGAAACTGGTGCTTCATCACTTATGTCCAAGGTCTTCAATTGGTCCACAATTGGCTCTGAATTATGATCGAGTGTTTCAGCTTGTTCTCCGGGTTCCCCGGTTTCCTCTTTCTCCTCCTCCACTACACTAGTATCCTCTTCCTCTGGTTCTTCCTCGGGCTCGGCCACATTTGCAACAGGCTCGTCAGCAACCTGCGGCTCGGGCACAGTCTCTGGCTCGGGCTCCTGTTCAGCTTCAGGCTCGGGTTCATCCAATGTCTCGACAAAGTTTCTGGGGAAAAGACCAGATTTCGCCTTATCGTCGGCAAAATGTCCAGTGTACCAGGACTCGTCCTCGACGGTTGTCACGACGATATCCTGTCCCGCTTCAAAGTTCAAATCGTCCTCGTGCGCAGACTGGTAAGGGTACAATGCCCTTACCCGGAACGGGGTAGCAGCGCTACTCATATTCAGAAGGCCAACAACGTGGTGCAAGGGTTTGAGTGCGAGTTTGAGAGTGTGAGTGTGTTGTTATTGTTCAGCGCACGGAATGGCGGCTTGCAGCAAACAACAGCAATTCAGCAATGGTCACGGTACCCGATAAAATTCTCAGCTAAAAGAAAGCAGACAAATTGACAGTTTTTCGGGGTGCTGTCTAATAGCAAATTACTCAAAGGTCTTTCGGATAAGCGCCACGAATAACAAACGGGTTGGTGGTTGAATTCAAAGTGCGCCCCGTAATACTACTGATAGTAGTAGTATTAGTAGTATTAGTAGCGCTAGCTAGTGGCCTATGTCGTAACGATCGAGATCGGGTTTAAAGATAGCGAGCGGTACAGCCCAGCCGCATATGATGAATACCACCCCACTATCATGATCACTTCTCCTGAAAAATAAATAAATATATTCATTAATTAATGCTACTCTAGATTATATATACAAGTTTTGTTTGCCTGAGTAGAAAATAAAACTGCGTATTTCGTCTTACGGTTGGACTCTTTGGCTAGTGCAGATTGTATGCTTAGCAGGTACCCCCGTTGTTGCGGGCTTGTCACGACTACTTTGCGGCGCCATTCATCGGTGCTGTTGGCCGATACCGACAGTATAGCATCAAGAGTTTCGCCTTTGACATCCAAACAAAAAATAGGACTATTACCTATATTCTCTAAGTACTGCTGTAGTCCTGCTATGCAGTTATTTTCCAGCTGCCATTTGTTCTTCGCGCCCTTGACCAGCTGTTTTCCGCTACTGCCTCCCGTGGTATCGTTCAAAATTACCACCTTGTTAGATAACGAGACAGTTGAAGTTTCCTGTGCCCCGCTATTGCTGCCAGAAACGGTGCCGCCGCTGGTACCACTAGCACCGCTCAACCCGCCACTAGCGCCGAGACTGTACACATCACGGTAATGCTCGGCAATTTCGTCGCGCAAATGCGGAATCAGCTCGTCGAAACTCACGTCAGTGTCAAGTTTGCGAGCAATGTTCTTCACTCGTAGCGGCTTGAAGTTCCCTGATGTCGTGTATGCGCTGTTCTGTTTAGCCACAACAACCCAGTTGGCTCTTTCCTTTTCCGCTCGTATCGTCAGCGCCTGGGAACTGCCGGAATCTTCAACTAAATCCGCCCGTATCCCCCGGCTCCACAGCTCCCGCAGAATGTCAAGGCACACGCTTTTGATGTTAGGCGTACTGAAACTCGACACCAGCACATCACACCGCGGCTGAACAGCATTAGTCCGAGCACTTGGTTTCAGTTTATTTCTTTTGCTACCGCGGCCGCCATGGTTGGCTCTCGGTTCAGATCCGTTCTTGTGGAACATTTCGCTGTACTTCATCATCAAAACAGTTAACGGCTCAAGGTTCATGCTGAACCCTACTGCACTTACTGACGGTACACCGCGGTCGCGCGACGCGTTCAGCTTGAATCTTGCTATGAGTTTATCGTACCGGCCACCTGCTGCCACCACAACCCGTGGCTGCGACTTCTCTTCAATGACCGCTTGGAACATCACCCCGTTCTCGTAGAACGCCGCGTCGTAGTTGCTTAGCGGCGCAATGTACACTTTCCTGTTCACGCCGAGTTTCCGCATATAAGAGACTACCATCTGAAGGTGGGCGAGACTGTCCTTGATGACAGGCAAAACTGTAGTGCTGCCCATCAGCGACGCCAGCCGCGATTCAGCCTCTTCCATTGGTATTTTGATCCCAAACGTCTCTACTTCGTCTAGCGCCGTAGCGGATAGCTTGAACTTGGCCAACAATGCCTTCTTCGAGTTCGGTTTAGCCGGTCCCATGCCCGGTGCACCTAGCAGTTCTAACGCAGCAAGCTTCTGCGGCAAAGGTACTGAACAGTAATCCAAAACAGCATCTAGCAAATTGGAATGGTTTAAGTAAAAAGCAACCGACCATTTGTTGAAACAATCAAACGAGTTAATGATCTCGTCAAGCACTTTTAACACCTCGGCTTCGAAATAAGCCAAATCGGTTATAGCATCCTCGGGCGTGACAATATCAAAATCTACCTCTTGTCTGCTTTTAGGTAACGATTCACTGCCGGTAGTATTGTTACGGCCATACACTGTACCAAAAGTAAAGCTTTTTTGTACACCTGTTACAACCGTCCCAGCTAATCGTCGCGCAAAAGGTAAGGTCAGGTCTATCGGTAGTTGCAAGATATTGCCCGACCGGTCCAAAAGCTCCACTATATCCTTTGAATCGTATAACGGGTTCCTTGGGAAAATCCTCGACCGCTCCAAATTCTGTACTGCGCCATGCCGCACGAAAACTGACCAAATGGCGTCTTCAACACTCATCCTGACAAGCGATTCCTGGGTATTGGGCTTATCGTTGCCAAAACTTGAATCATACAATACTTGCTGTACAGTCGACAACGGCCGCGAGAACAAGGCTTGGCATACTTGGTACAGCCATGGAGAGTTCGTGTCCTGCAAGCTTCGCAACGCTTCTTTCAGTGTATTGTCCCCGTTGAGGATCGGGATAAGCCCCGACTGCAACAGGTTAGTGGCACTGGGACGTTTCTTAGGGGTATGGTCCAACAATGACACAATGATAGTTCGTTCATTAGAGAATTTTTTAACCCTAAACTCCTCGGGGAAGTCGATACTCGGCAGTCTGATACTTTTCAAAATATTAGCACGCTCCATGTAAGTTCTCATGGGGAAAACCATTTCGAAAAAAATAATCCCCAATGAATATAAATCTACTTTTTCATCGTATGACCCATAACTTGCAGCACCGTTTTTCAAAATCTCCGGTGCAACATAAAACGTTGTCCCTACATCAGTAGTCAAATCGTCGTCACCTTCATTATTATTATTGTTGTCCAGCTGCTTGCCGTTACCCGTAGTGGTGCGGCTTTGAACGGTAGATTTGGCCAACCCGAAATCACCAATCTTGACATTCTGGTTCTGATCAATGAAAATGTTCATTGGCTTTAAATCTCGATGAATGATCCCCTCGCCGTGGATATGTGCCAACGCTTCTACAATCTGTTCAAACAACCGCCAGTACGTGTCAGGCTGCGAGTACAACCCGTCGCGGATAAGATCGCTCAACGTATGCTTCTCGCAGTACTCCATCTGTATGAACAGCATGCTGCGTGCTTGTCTGGTGGTGCGTCGTCTTATAGGCTGAGGTTTCCGATGACGCGGCGTCGACGGCGGTGACATCATATCCGTGCCCTCGGTATCGGACTCGCTGTCAGAAGATGACCCGAACTGAATATCAGGGTAATTGCTATCGCCACCGCCTGTGCGCGAGTTCGACACCAGCCCCATATTCATGACCATTGATGAGCTTGCATCGGTATCTGTTTCCTCAGGCTCGTCGTCGTCGTCGTCGTCGTCGTCATCGTTATCTTCATCGTCTTCGTCCTCGTCATACACGTTGTTGATATCATTAACGTCTTCAAGCCATGCAGTGAAGTACCGCACAACGTACTGGTGATTCAGTCGCGATAACAGCCACGCTTCTTGCAGAATGTGGGTAAGCTTATCTCCAGTAGCCCGGATCTTCTTGATAGCATAGTACCTTCCGTCAACTTTGTTTCGTGCTTTCACAACCTCTCCGTAGGCACCGCGGCCAAGTACCGCGCCTTCCTCGAAATCACTTGCGTACCGTGATGTTGAGGATGAATTCATAGAAGTTTCCATACGCCCCATAGAAGAAGAAGAATTAGCATTGGTCATTGCATTATGGCGCTGTCGTATGCCAAACGGCGCGGTACTGTGAAGAGCTGTAGTATCTGTACGCAAAAACTGGCTGGGTAAAAGATCAAATGCAGACGGCCGTTTCTTGGACGATTCTTTGAAAATTGGTGTAAGAAAGTCTACCAGTACGTCCGGCAACGCTGAATTGGCAATAAAATCCGTCGGTGATACAAACTCATTGGGTATAGATTTCCCTGCAATCATTTTAACAAACATCACGCCAAATTGCCATATATCCGTTTTCCTTGTGGTTTTGGTTACTTCTCCCGACTGAGCCAGCGATTCTGGCGGTGGCCATGACAACTCCGGCACGTTAAGTTTCACATTCGACGTGAATGAATGTATCGCGTTCATGTCGATGAGCCGCTGGCTGAACCCAACATTCGCCAGTTTGGCAACAGTCTCGCCGAGGTCTTTATTTCTGAAAAGCATAATGTTATCCAGCGTCAGCCGTTTATGCACCATCCCGTTCTTGTGGATGTACTCCAATGCCTCGAGAATTTGAATTGACCATGCACGAGCTACTTTGAGGTTGACCGTGTCGACTGCATCGAGTAAATCGCCAATAGTACCCAAGGACGAGTACTGAGTAAGCAAGTAAACTCTCCATCCGTTACGCTTGCGACGTCTAACAACTTTAGAAGCATATAGCGGTACAATGTATTCGTGGTGCAACCCTTGTAAAGAGTCTAGTTCCGATTCCAGGTTGTGCACGAGGCTACGACCCTTTGAACTGATCCAAAACGGGTCATCAAGTACAATATCAGTTAACAAAAAATGTTCTTTAACGTCCTTGGGTTTGAAAGGAAAAGGCAAAAACGGTTTCACCATATAACTTTTGCCAAAAAAGTTACTAGATACGGGCAGCTTGCCCACTACTCGCTGGAACCGTATAACTGTACCATTAGTTCTTCGATATTCAATCATTCTATCGAAATCAACCGCTCCATTTTCGTCAGCGTCATCTTCATCATCGTCTTCATCGTCATAATCATCATCATCTTCTTCATTGTCATTATCGTCTCCGCGAACGATCCCAGGTTTGCTATCGTCATTACCAGTGTTCCCACCATTGTTTTTGTTAGACCAATCCTTTTGAGCATTATTTCGTTTTCGACGGTTAAGTTCCTCTTGCAGTAATTGATCTAACACTCGTTGCTCTTCAAGATTCTCTTCATACTCCCGTTTCTTTACATCCTCTAACCGCTTGCGTTCCCGCTCTTGTTCTTCTTTTATTCGGCTCAACCGTGCTTCCTCAAGACTGGGCGCCTCTTTCCCCATTCGCTCGTACTCGTCCAGTCTGTCCTTGAGCACGCACGCAACTTCAAAAATCATCTCCTGACCCATAAGCGACTTGGCCGAATCTTTCATGGCTGTCTTCAAGGCCTCCAGCTGTTTCGGATGCAGGTTTTGCGGGTTCTCAAGGCTCAGCAGGGGTAAACTGCGCGGGTACGTTGCAGTCATGGTCACCTTAAGCCGTACAGACACCCAGTTGCTGTTGCCGTCGGTGTCATCAATTACGGCAGTACCTGAGTCGTCGTATGAGACCGGCGCAGAACTCGACCACAGATCTATAGAAAAACTTGGTAATGGATCAAGGTTCCATGCTGATGGTGCTGTGAGATCGTGGTAATCAGCCCCATAAATGGCCTTCAGCGCCTCCACTTCCATCAGCCTCATTTCCTTGAGCTCATTCGTGGTAGCCATCTATCAATTAGTATACGAACGCCAGTCACCTCAAATTGACCAGAAAAACGGTCAGTCACTTACTTTTGGTCCTTGTTGGTACCAGGCCCTGGCTAGTAAACATTAAGGTCAACAGTGTAAATAGATCGCAACGATTGTTGAGCTTAGACTTAAAGCGATTTGTACACCACCTGCAGATTACATAATCTACTCAATATGCCGTGACCAGTAGACAGAATTAAATGTAGTCGCAGAATGCCATTTTCAAAAACCAAATATGTATGGCATAGTCCCATGGGCAGTCTGCCAGGGGTAGACACTTTTATGGTATGAACTTTGACTTGGTTGCCAAAAACGCTGTTACGGTAAAAACCGTGTTTGCCGTCGGCCCGCCGTTAAGTTAGATCTACAAAATCAGCGAATAAAAGTTGCTCTTACAAAGTTCAGGTGATACATTTATATCATTTCAGTAACTGCTTAGTGTTTGGTATATTAGTAGTTATTAAAAGCTACAGCTCTCATGGTAATGTTTAGCAGAGTAATCAAATATATTTTCAATTAGAACATAAAATAACTAGAGAAATCGTTATACAAATGGATATACAATTATAACATCCAACGGAACTTTGGATCATCAGGACCGTCTACATCACCAGTAGAGACGTCTTTGAAAGTCCAGTTAACACCTTGTGCCTTGTTTCGTCGTCGGTTATCGTAAGCCATGTAGAGAGCAGTGCTTGAAACTACAAGGATACCCAGACCGCCAAACCCTGCAGTAATACCCAATGCCATGGTATACTTTGGAGCATCCTTTGCGAGGAAAATGTTAGAAGAAATGAGACCTGCGGCGTTGGCCAATGGGATACCGATAGACGACAACACGGCACGTCTGGTTTCACCGGGGGTGTTATTGTTATACCAAGTCGATGTAAGCACGGACGAAGAAGAAGCTCCGGCGGTCATGAGGAAACATGAGAAGTATGCTGCGCCAACGTTAGCCTTGACGTCAATAGCACCGAAAACGACGAACCCAATAAGGGTAACAGCGAGTGAACAAACGACGAACAACGATCTGATCTTCAAGAAATCAGATGAGAAGGCGAAAATCAGCAAGAAAACAGCACCAGAAATGTTGGGTGCGACGGTGTAAAGGTTTGTCTTGACAGTACCCTTGCCCAGTTCTTGAATAATTTGTGGGAACCAGTTATTGATAGAGTTCAATGGTACACCGAGACAGATTTCTGTAAAGATCCATGCCCAGGTAACAGGGTGCTTGAAAGTGACCAATGCGTCTTTGAACTGAACTTTTTCACCAACGACTGAAGAAGAATCAGTTTGAATTCTGAAAAAGGCCAATGCCTTTTCGTCATCATTAAGGAAAGTGATTTTTTCAATAGTTCTTGGTAAAAACCAGAAAGCTGCTGCAGCTACCACCAAAGAGCCAGCACCTTCAATAAGAAACAGGTACTGCCATCCGTAAAGAGCGCCGTCAATTTGGAACACGCCGAATGCTAAAAGTCCCGAGAATGCATTGGAAATGTTTGCTGCGGCGTAGAAAATAGATAAACGTCGAGCAAGTTCGGTACGTCGGTAGAACATACTGAGATAATAGATAGTACCGGGTAAAATGGCAGCTTCGCACATACCCAAGAACCATCTGACAGCCATAAGCCCGCCAAAGTTCTTGACGGATGCAGAAATCAAAGATAAAGAACCAAACCCAAAGGCCATCATGGGCAAAACATTAGCAGCGTTATACTTTTTCATGACCAGCATAAGAGGCAAAGCACTGAGAACAAAGGGGATATAAAAAATAGACAATAGGATGTTCCATTGCCCGTCTTTCATTCCAATATCGGCTTCAATTCCATCAGTCTTAGCGTTAGAAATGTTACCCTTGTCTAACGAGTTAAACAGGTACAAAAGGGCGAGAAAGGGCAAGATTCGAATATCAAACTTCCTGCATAATCTGCGCTCCGCAGCAGAGTCGGCGATAATGGCATTTTCGACTTTGCTGTCTTCGAAAGATCCAATCACCTCGAGTGGAGAAACTGTTTCTGGTGTTTTGGTGTCCATCTTGTTTCTTCTTGTGCAATACTATTATTTTTTTATATTTCACAACTCTTATCCTCCTCAGGGCATCACTCGGGGGTTATATATACATATATGTACGTGTGCGTATGTAAACTCAGGTATCTATGCAAACCCCCCTCCTTCTGTCAGATAGAGGTGATAGGAGCGATAATAGTCAGGTGGGATGGTACCAGCATAGATGATAAGATAACCAACAAACTTCCACTAGTGGAAGCCCTAATGTCTGGGCCCTCCTCGATGAGATTAGATATCGATTAGCTCAACCTTAAAAAAAGTCTAATCAATAGAGGGGTGGCCTTTTCCCTCCCCCGCCGGCCACCACCACCACCAAACCGGTGCTTCTTTACCCACCAACAGATACCAATGCATGATCACCCAGCGATAAAACGCACCTTCATCCCACCGGGGGCAAGCATTTCGGGGCGACATCCACCACCACCACTTCCACCACCAAGAGTCACCCAATGTGGAGAGAGTCCTTGGAGTATTACATTTTTTACCCGCCAGTAATCATCGCCATGATGCAATAAGACATCCAATATTAACTGGCATTATTAATGTGGTGGTGGTGCATTTGTGTTAGAGGTTCTACACCTCGCTGACATTTTGCCCACCGTCCAATCAGCTGATCGTCCAACGGTATTTTGCATTACCATTACTGCCAATATTGCCTATATTACCATGTACTGCCAAATACTAACAAGTAGTAGTACTGATAAAGCTTGTAGTAATACTAATACTGTAGTATTGCCATAGTTACGCAAGCTCGTGTTATCGTTATCAGCTGGATCAAAGAATCCCACCAAACACTACTCTCGTAATGGTATTACTACTACTCACTATCAGAATCAAAATCCGAATCAATAGTCAGTAACTCCGTTAATGCCAGCAATTCCTCTTCTTCGTCCTTCAAGTACTGCTCTAATCTCCGGGTTTCCAGGTCTTCGTTCTCAGTGACATCGTCGGGTTCTCCCACGAAGCGGGAGTCCTTATCATCACTGCCATTACTACCACCTTTATCTTCATCTTTAACGTCGTCATCCCATTCTAGCATACTCTCGGTATCAGCAAACGTATCAGAATCTAGTTGTAGTTGACGGTCAAGCTGGTCTTGTTGTCCCGTAAGATAATCAGCCTCCATTTGATCCTTGCCTCCACGTCTAGTCAAAATAGCATTCTCTCTCTCGTCTTTGCGATGCTGCTCGGCTTCACGTAACCGCGTTTCCCTGAGTTTCACCGGTGATGAGAATTGATCCGAAGCGTGGCTAAGCATGTCGCGTCGTTTGCGACGCGTCTCGCTGTTGTTCATGGATCCTACCAGCAAACTATCATTGCCAGCAAACGGAGGAGACCTGAACGGAGACGTCGACAGACTATTTGCCGCTCCACGTGGCGGCGAAGACGCCGGTTTCAAGAACGAACTCATATTACCACACAGTACATGTAATGGCAGTTAGTGGCAGTTACATGTACAGAATAAGGTCATCGATTTATTGCACTATGATCACTACAGCTGTACGTGTATCTGTGTACAGCTGTACCTATGCAGTAGAGGCAAAAATGGATAAAGGCAGTACAGGCTGAGGCTGTGTATACACGTACTTACCATTACAGATTCTATTACAGCATTGCCATGTTTCAAAGGCCAATTGGAACGGAATACAAACAACGGAAACAAAATAAATGATAAATACAAAATCACGTGACAAAAGAATCACGTGCGATTTTCTATTATTATTATTACGCGTTAATTTTCCAAGTTCAACAGTTCAAAAATCACCAACAAACTATTAACAGTAAAATAAACGTTGAGATCTCGATCCAAAAGCCTAACCGGCCAATGAAACTTTGAGATCTGGTGCATCTCCACTTTTGTGTATTTCATCACCACCACCAAACACCACCAAACACCACCAAACATCAGGTTTCTTCTTTCTGATTCTTTCGTCTGTGTTTCCTTCCTGCCAAACCCGACTTTTTTTGTTTGTTTGTTTGCAACCCACCTCTTTAACTTGACCAAGTTTCTGCTCTGTTAACTACTACAGATTACCACCACAAATTCAACAATGAGCGTTCCAGCATTCTCCGACATCTCCAAGCCTACCAACGACTTGCTCGGAAGAGATTTCTTCCATTTGGCTGCAGGTAACCTTGAAGTCAAGACCAAGGCCCCCAATGGCGTTGCCTTCACCGTCAAGGGTAAGTCTGCCCAGAACCAAGGTCCTATTTCCGGTGGTTTGGAAGCCAAGTACGCTGATAAGGCCACTGGTGTCACTTTGACCCAAGGATGGAGCACTGCCAACTCTCTCGACACCAAAGTTGAACTCGACGAAGCATTCACTCCTGGTCTCAAGGGAGAGTTAGCTACTTCTTTCTTGCCTGTCAGCGGCACTAAGAACGCCAAGCTCGGTTTGTACTTCAGACAACCCAACTTCCACGCCAGAGCATTCTTCGACTTGCTCAAGGGCCCCAGCTTCGTCGGTGATGTCACCGTTGGCCAAGACGGGTTCCTTCTCGGTGCTGAGATCGGTTACGATATCCTCGACGGTAAGATCACCAAGTACTCTGCTGCCACTGGGTTCACCGGTCCTTTGTACTCCACTGCCATCACTGCCACCAACAACTTGTCAGTTTTCTCCGCTTCCTACTACCACAAGGTCAATTCCTTGACTGAAGCCGGTGCCAAGGCTATCTGGGACTCCAAGTCTGCTACCGGTGCCCAAGGTGTTGGTTTGGAAGTCGGTGCCAAGCACAAGCTCGACGGTAACTCTTTCGCTAAGGCCAAGATCAACTCTCAAGGTATTGCCGCTTTGAGTTACTCCCAGGCCTTGCAGCCCGGTGTCACCTTGGGATTGGGTCTTTCCCTCGATACTCAGAGATTGAACGAACCTGCTCACAAGCTTGGTTTCTCTTTAAGTTTCGCCGCTTAAACTAACGTATGATTATTATATATATTTCAAGTATAGTCTATAGATTGTAATAATATACACATACCCAAAGATGATGGATAGATTTTTTTTTGCTTTTTTTCTTTTGATTTATTTGCCCTTTTCACGGTCGCGCTGTTTTCTGTATAATTCGTACTTGGTATGGGCCTTCATGTGCTTGTCGAAATCAAAATGCGGCACATCATAATAGGAATGGGATCTGGGCCGACCATTTGATGGGTCTTTCTCATGGGCATTGTTAATATCGTCGCCCTGTGGTTCGAATCTCGAATCAAAGTGTACTCGGGTATTTCTTCTGGCACGACGCAGCCCTGATCCGGAGAACTCAGAGTAAGATTTCGTTTCATTCTTCCTGGCATCCCGGTACCCGCCGCTGTAAACGCTACCGCCGTTAGAAATCGTGCTATCGTAAAGAGCACGTTTGCTTTGATCAGATAGCACTTCGTAGGCTTCTTTGATCAAATGAAACTTGTTTTTAGCCTCGGCAACTTTGGATGGGTCATGTACTCTATCAGGGTGGTACTGTTTACTCAATTCGTAAAACCGTTTCTTGATCTCCGCCTTGGACGCCGTGGAAGATACCCCCAGAACTGAGTAATGGTTAGGCTGACCATTAGAAGTGTACGATATGTAGCGACGAGAACAAATGCCAAACTCTGCTTTTCGCTGGTTCTGGCTTTGTTGCTGCAAGTTTCCAGGGCTGGACGATAAGAACCCTCCGTGGGTATGCATATGGTCAATTGGGTTAGCACCAGACAAACCTAATTGCCGTTTCCACAGATAACGCAGGCCCGTTGAATTTAACGGGCCTATTAACATAATCATATTGGGCTACCGCATGTAAGAACTATGGTAAATCAGAAGCAAGAACCCCCCTGTCTTTTCTCCACCGGTGATTGTGTGGAAACCCAGATTTATGGTCGGTATAGCAACGATAGCAAATGATTTGGAAAGGGGGGGATATCTAGCCAAGGAAAAAATGAAAAAAGAACATTCAATTGAACAGTTCTAACAGTAGAATTGACTAGTATAAACCCAGTTTCCAGCGACCTTGTAATGAAGAAGTGCCTTCAAAAATAGTGAAATTTCAGGTTTTTATCCGAATCGATTATCTGGAGGAGGAAGTAGAAACTAGTTCGAACTCTTAGCGCTTTGACTGAAACAGGCATCTTTGATCGGAGAGTTTATAATCTTCACACACACTTTAAAAAACAACAATAACAACAACAATAAAAACAACAATTCCACTATAAACACACATTAACAACAACCCACTTTTTTGTCTCTATTTTCGGTCCCCTTCTTTTTCCTGTTCAAGACGATAGAAGCAGCAGCATCTTCAGCATCTTCAGCATTTGGATTTGGCACTTTAGACGGGTTTGTGTTTCTTTATCAACTACTGGTTACTTGTTTCTCGAGTGTGTTTGGTTTCAAGCGACTGATTATCCCCAGATACCACCATATTTTTCATCATTTATATTTTATAAACTCTCTTTTTTCTTTCCTTTTAATACAAGATGCCGCTTTGTGGAGGCAGCAACAAACCAAGTAAGTTTCAAATGTTCCATTTATTGACTGTAATGTATTCTAACTAAAAAAAAAAAGTCCAACGAAAGATTGTTATTCTTGGAGATGGTGCATGCGGAAAGACTTCATTGTTGAATGTGTTTACTCGAGGATACTTTCCTCAAGTGTACGAGCCCACTGTTTTTGAAAACTACGTGCACGATATTTATGTTGATGGCCAGGCTATGGAACTGTCGTTATGGGACACTGCTGGCCAGGAAGAGTTTGACCGGCTGAGGTCGTTGTCGTATGCAGATACCCATACGATCATGTTATGTTTTGCCGTTGATTCAAGGGACTCGCTGGAAAATGCGCAAACAAAATGGGTATCTGAGATCGTTGACCACTGCGAAGGCGTCAAGCTGGTGCTGGTGGCCCTGAAGTGCGATTTACGGAACTCGGAGGACCCTAATGACGCTGGAAAAAACTATATCACCTACGAGGAAGGACTCGCTGTGGCCAAACAAGTCGGTGCGCTAAGGTACCTGGAATGCTCGGCTAAACGTAACCGAGGTGTCAACGAAGCATTCACCGAAGCTGCTAGATGTGCTCTGAGTGCCCGGCCGAAAGGTGCCTCGCATGAAGAAGAACAGTCGAGTAAATGTGTCATTTCATGAAGAATATATTAAAATAAAAGAAAAAAAACATGAAAATAAGTAAAAGGAAATGGAAGTAAGAGGAAAGACAGAGTAACAACTAATAGGATGGATATGAGTAACACGCGGTTAATAAAATTTATTACTAATATTATTATTATCATTATTTCATGGGACTTGGTAGTGCCAACTGTTCAGACTTGAAGGTTCATCTGTTTGAAGCTATTCTCTCCAGTTACACATTGTCTGCTTGTAGATTCAGCTACATTTGATTACAGATTCAACTACTTTGTCTTTAGATCTTTTTTGGTTGTTTATTTTCAATTCTATACAAGTGGTCTATAAAAATGTAATGCTTGTTAATGATAATACTATTTAGTATCTGGAAGCAGCCTGTTGGCAAGCACGTAATTGTTGCAAGTACCAGTCACAGGTCTGCATGTTACCGTTGTTTTCGTCCAAACACTTTGTGAAGTTTCTGGCATCAATGTCACATGGAACGTTCTCCTGTTGCTGGTGCTGTTGTTGCTGGTAAGTGCTAGCCTGAGTATCGTACTGTTGTGGTTGTTCAACGGCAGTAGAAGAGCCGCCACCGAATATACTGGAAACACCATTGGCAAGAGTGTGTCCGACAGCTGATCCAACAGCTACACCGGCAGCAGTAGAGGCCATTTGGCTAAACAACCCAGGCTGGGAAGATCTGGTGGCGCCAGCGGGCTGAGCATGAGCTTGTGGCGGTGGTGGCGGTGGAGCCTGACGAGCTGGAGCTGGGGCAGACATAGTATGAGCAGATCTGGTCTGCTGTCTTGGAGCGGGAGCGCTTCTTCCTCCTCTTGATCTAGGCATTTTGAATAATGAATAAAAAGGGCTGGTGAAAGTGGTTTTGGAAAAGTTGAAACTGGTGAAAAGTAGGTTTAGGAAGAAAAAAAACGTGGAGGAGGAGGAAACGCAAAAAAAAAAGGTTTATATAACAATAAGCTTTGAGAATCTCGGGGCTAAATTTTGTATGTGAATTTAACACTAGAGGATTCTATGTGAACAATTTGTAACTATTCTCGTGTAAACCACTTTATTTTTATATAATGATGATTTAGTTTTCTATATCTACTTACCGGATTCCATTTGAACAAGTTTTATAAGAAAAAAATGTGTTTTAAATGATTTTTTTCTGGTTCTCAAAGCATGTGGTGAAATCACTTCCCAGCCAAAATCACTGGTGAAAACCAGCTCCTCGATCGATGAATTCTGGCCAATCATTTTAAGCTCAAAAGGCTCAAGAAAAGATCGAAATTTAAATCTCTTTTGAATACTATTCGATATACATAATAAATATTCTCTTTTCAACTTCCACTCTATTGGAATTTACTTTCTCTTTCTGATTTCTTTCTTTCTTTTTTTCTTCTTGTTTAGAAAAGGGCGCCATGATATCCAGAATCAGATTGGGGAGTCTTGCTACCAGTAGTCGACTGGCGCCGAGAGTGGCTGCTATACCCAGAGTTCCTCGGTTGAAATCAGCATTGGTGGCTTGTGGTAATCATAATGCATCCAGAGTTTCTACAAGACAGTTACATTCTTCAAGGGCTTCTAATATATATTTCTACGACAGAGTGGGTGTTGATGAGGTTATGGAGTTGAAGGAGTTTTATTCAGACAGAGGGTACGACCTCACTGAGAAGGAGCTAAGGATAATTGCTAAATACACGTTCCATTCCCCTGCTGGTCCTCCATTAGACCCAATTGCATTTTTAGCAAATGATCAATACAAGGAAAACGAATTGCCCGAGTATGTTGATCTCGAAGGTCCCAAGAAGTTCGTGAGACCGTTCACTGTTAATTTCGGTCCTCAGCATCCTGCTGCTCACGGTGTGTTACGATTGATTCTTGAGTTAGAAGGTGAGGAGATTGTTCGGTCGGATCCTCATATCGGATTACTACACAGAGGTACTGAGAAACTGATTGAGTACAAGACTTACAACCAGGCCTTGCCCTACTTTGATCGTTTGGACTACGTTTCCATGATGACCAATGAACAAGTTTTCGCATTGGCAGTTGAAAAATTATTGAATATCGAAGTGCCAATCAGAGCCAAGTATATTCGAACAATGTTTGGTGAAATCACTAGAATCTTGAACCATTTAATGTCTGTGCTGTCGCATGCCATGGATGTAGGTGCATTGACTCCATTTTTGTGGGGTTTCGAAGAACGTGAGAAGTTAATGGAGTTTTATGAACGAGTAAGCGGTGCTCGTTTACATTCTGCATACGTTAGACCCGGTGGTGTTTCCCAAGACTTGCCCGCAGGTTTACTCGATGACATTTACATGTGGGCTACCCAGTTCGGTGATAGAATCGATGAAGTTGAGGAACTGTTGACTGATAATAGAATTTGGAAATTAAGAACCCAGACCGTTGGTGTGGTGTCTGCAGATGATGCTCAATCGTTAGCATTCTCCGGTGTAATGTTACGGGGGTCCGGTATCCCCTGGGATATCAGAAAATCTCAACCTTATGATGCTTATGATTTAGTCGATTTCGAAGTTCCCGTCGGCGTGAATGGTGATTGTTACGACAGATACTTGATCCGAATGTCCGAGTTCAGACAGTCTCTTCGTATTATTGAACAATGCATCAACCAAATGCCCGCAGGCCCAGTCAAGGTAGAGGACTATAAAGTCGCTCCTCCTCCAAGATCAGCAATGAAAACTGATATGGAGTCCTTGATCCACCATTTCTTACATTTCACCAAGGGGTACTCGGTGCCTCCAGGAGAAACTTACACTGCTATTGAAGCCCCCAAGGGTGAAATGGGCGTGTACGTGGTTTCCGACGGCTCAGAACGTCCTTACAGATGTAAAATCAGAGCTCCAGGGTTCGCTCATTTGGGTGGATTCGACCATGTGGCCCGTAACCATTTCTTGCCTGACGCAGTTGCAATTATCGGTACCATGGATTTGGTGTTCGGTGAAGTAGATCGTTAGTCATGTATACCTATCAGCCATTTCCCAAATATATATACACACAAACATACATGTTGAAACAATACAAAAGAGAAAGAAAAAAATTATTCCAAAAAAAAGTTGTTCTACGAAAATTTTATATAACCATTCTCGTATTTTTAAATATTTGTCTAGTCATTATCACCATCAAGCATATCTTCCAAATACGCACTGGGAGCACGGACATTGTACTCACTCTGTGGACGTAATTGGCCTTGTGACTGTTGCTGTTGTACCTGTCCGGATCCTGATTGTATAGTCGAATACCGGCTATAAGTATTGGTGATACTGTTGTTGTTATGATACATGCTATCTCTTGACAATGAGAAGTTCCTGGTTTTTGAACTGATAGATGGTGTATTTCCGCCAGCGCCGCCATAATACCCGGCAGGAAGATAAATACTACTTCGGTGTTGTTGCTGCAGCTGCTGTTGCTGTTGTTGTTGCTGTTGCTGCATGCTACCGCCTGCGGGTACTACCGACGACGAAGATATGGAATCGCCTGCGCCGGCAGTTCCAACAAGACTGGCAGTGTTAGCTGTATGCATTACTTCAGCAGTAGGAGAGAAAAACATGGCTGATGCTGCGCCAGAACCGGGGTTGCCAGCTCCTCCAGTGCCGTTTCCTCCCTTGGGTAAATGCGAACTTGAAATTGATGGTGCAATGTTGCCAAACCCGGCCAAAGAGTACCGGCCAGTACGGCCACCCAGCGAAGTGGATTTCCCATTGTTGCCGCTACCGCCTTCGTTCTTGTACCCTGAATCGTACAGCGAGGTTTTATCCTCAGACCCGCCAAACGCACCGTAAGAATGGCGTAGCGATCTTCGTAATGCCAGTGTGGTCATGACTCGCCAGGCAACAATAGCTAAGGCCAGTCCGCCTAAAATAGCTCCCACGGCAATAAAAACAGTGCCCTCGGGCAAATGCGACTGGGCCAAAAAGGGGTTGTTCCCCATATCAGGCACAATCACCGTCGGCGTTGGCACGTCGGTGTTCGATAGCGTAGGCATTGGTGGTAAACTTGTTTCAGAAGGCTCCTCGTCGTTGGTCCCGCTTGACAAATTAGGCGCTTCTGGTCCTGTTGCAGTGTTCTTTTTGCCGCCAGTGATAGTCACACCTCGTCTATCCCTGTTTCTTCGTTCTCTTCGTCCCGGTATGCTAGGACCAGGCGTAGTGGTTGGACTCGAAAAAAAACCGGTGCTACTACTAGTGGTAGGTGTAGCTGTAGATAGTAAAGTTAAACGAGTACCTGTAGCTACTGGCTGATTAGTGTGTGCCTGTAGCGGTGGTTGTGGTGGTTGCTGTTGCTGTTGCTGTTGCAATCCAAAATCAATTTTTTTTTCAAAGGGTTGTTGTGAATGTTCAAGTTCCACAGGAGTAGCTAAAGGTGCATCATCGATCCTGGATGGAGGAGGTTTGTTTATTACTGCGTGCTGGTGTGCCTGTTTGTTAGTGGTAATGCTACCAGTAGACTTCCAGCTATTAATAGCCGCTGCTGCCACTGTTGTCGTAGCGTCCTCCTCGTTTTTCTCAGAATGTAAATCATTTCCTGATTCAAGCATTTGACGTTGATCATGTTGATCAATTTGCTGATCACTTTGCTGATCTGCGAGAACCAAATCGCCAGTCATTACTGTACCGTGGACGAGAACCAGAGCCCAAGCAGTGCAAACTGCCATAAGACTGAGCTTGTTGGCCAGAAACTTGGTTTTGCCATTTGCCAGTAGCTTCATTTTATTTTTTTATGGTGGTGTCCAGTATTAAAACTATCTAATATGGCAAACGTGTGTACCAAGTTTTTAGTTCCAACAGTTTTCCAATGGGTTTAAAGGTATCCTGCTAGAATGATGGCTTGTCGGGTAACCCCCAGCGATTCAATATCGATAGTTGCTTTGCGAGATTATAGATACTGGAAATGTGTACTTAGCAATGGCCAGGTGTCAAGTAACCGAAACAGACAGAAATATACTTGTGTCTCTATTCGGTAATGAGTATACTCAGCTAGATGCGCTAAGCAAATGACAAGGGAAACGAGTGTCGTCGTGTGCTGGCCACGGGGAGTATGTGTATAACGGTTACAAGTTGATGTTAACAAAATGAATAATGCTTTTGTTTTTATTTTTATTTTTTTTCAATGAAAGGAGAAAGTCAATTTTGTAAAACAACCCGTGTACATGTACAACGGTGAACCCATAATCATCGATCCATATGAATGGCCATTAATACAACAAAAACCATTAAATTTGCAAGTATAGAAGATACAAATACCATGCTACATATTGACTCATAACACTTCTTTCAAATGACATTTATTCAGTCTTGAAATATGGATCTACAAGTTGGTTTGTTGATTTTTTGGAAAATGAATCCAGATTCTATACATAGATCAGTTGAGAATAGAGTTCAATATCAGATTTGAAACTCAATTTAGTTACCGTTAAAATGCATATAGCACACCTGGTATGAACAGAGTTATACGGCTTAGAAGCTTGCAAACTTCAATTTCAAACAGGTTGCCGGGCTTATTGTGTCATGTGTTGAATATACGATACTCTTTGCTATTCCAACAGTTTGGAACTTATATACCTAGTGAGTATAGTAAATTCATTTTATATTTTTGAAAGTATGTTTCAATAACATGTTCTCTATACTATATTTTTAATAGCATGTTCAAAATTGTAAACGAATACATTATTTTCAGTTAATTCATGTTCGAGAAACGATTCTCGAGTATCACGCTAATGAGCGATCGCCACGATCGTCTTACAATATTACCAAATTAAGTGAATTTAGCCAGGCTTATTGCATAATACTCTCATATATTCCATGCACTCGGTACCAGCCGAAATCTTAATCTTTCCCGTTTAGGAATTTACGTCCAAACCCCTTCAACCCCTTTAAACACCGTTAAAAAGTTTTGTCAGCTTAGCGAATGGTATTTGGAATTAACTGGCCATGGGTTGTGAAAGATAATAAAATGAACAGGACCATTTTGTGCCTGTTTGAATCCAACTAGTAACAAATCTAACTAACAACTCTTAGTAACTGGCTACAGAATTTTACTTAACTTGGAGTATGTAATACCATTCAAAATATATGACAAACCCATTACTCTTCTACTACAATGATTCATTTAATGGTTTATGGACACAAGTAATCCAATTACTCATCAAGGATACTAATAATTTAATTGGTAACTTAAAAAGGCATCCATCACCGAGCATTTTTTGGGAATCACATCACCTCACAAAATCCTACTTTTATTTGAAATACATTTTACAGTAGGATATCTATTTGAGAGTGCATCTAGGTGACTTTCAGCCTCGCATTTCACAGTTCCACCAACTTGAATGTAATCAACTAGTAGAAAAAGTGTTTGGGTTACTTTTGGCAGAAATCTCGGTTTCGATTGCCGTTTCGATCGAGTGCTTATGACTAACCAGATCAATGTCGACCAAAGAATTGTGACATTAATAGCGACAATACTTGCCAGGTATAAAAACCGTACGAAATGTCTCTTTTCGTTTTTAGCCAATTCTCCGTTTCGCCAATTACTTTACAATGGTATCCATAGAAAATATAGGTTACGACCAGCTTGACGAGACTTTTAAGGTCGTTGTTGACGGGTTCACCGACGACGAGTTCTCGCACTGGATGGAAAATGACCGTGATAAGAGCAACGAAGCACAGAACAACGCTACCAAACAGCGGTACATGAAGCTGTACAAGCAGAATATAGACTCTATCTATATTGCGCGTGATGAGACCACGGGCAAGATCATTGGCGCCGCTGCATGGTACCACCCGCATTCCCGTGACTCGCTGCTGACTCGTGCAGTCCACTGGGTCAGCTCTTACTACGACGAGTGGGCCAACAGCTCGCTGCTCCCTGAACAGTACCGCATCTTGTTCCAGTCAAAGAAGAAACTCCACGACCGGTTCTTCACTAACCCCAAGGGAACGTGGTACCTCAACGCCGTGGTCGTCTCCAAGGAATACCAAGGCCAGGGTATATCTAGAAAACTGCTCGCTCCTATTTTGGAGAAATGCGACAAGGAAGGATCAGACGCTTTCCTCGAATCAAGCAAGAAGTTCCCCAATGTCAGCATCTACGAGAAATACGGATTCGAAGTCGTCGACGAAAACTACATACTGGTCGACTCTAAGGGCCGTAAAGCCCAAATGTGGCCCATGCTTAGAAAACCTCAACCAAAATAAATAATTCATATTAATATTAATCCGCTACATATATATATATGTGTGCACATGTCAAGCAAAATTTATCTCCCAGCCCTTTCTCTCTATCAGCGAGTACCAATCAACGTATCGTGTACCATCGGTATCAATCTGCCAGACTTCAACCAGAACTTGTCGGGCCCTTTTGATGTTACCGGCATTGTTCCGTTCGTAGAACGCATCAACTCGGGCAAGAATGTCGTTCCTGGCAGACACGTTGGAGCAGGTTATACCTGCAATAAATAATGGTAGGATCAGAATCCCTTCAACTTCAGTACCCAGCACGAGGTCCAGCATATTGATCAGCTGGAGGTTCATCAGCCGTACAGACGTAGACGACGGAGCCATTCGCATAACAGATTGCGCTAAGTGGAGCTTGCACGTAAGCTGTACCGTTGAGAAAAGCGTCATGTGTAGTTGGATCTGCTCGTCAGTCAATGCAACCAGTCCCAATTCATCGGGCATGCACCCGGATATTTTATCCTCTAGTTCTTTTGCGTTATTGAGAAGCTCTGTCAACGCAATAATCCCGTTGATATCCGTACTCTTTGTCAGCTGGCGCGCTTGGTACGCTAAGTCAGAGATCTCGGCCAGGACCTGAAATAACGGCTGACAGCACCCAACAAGCGTCTCGGCGCCAAACCCTCTCTTCATGATATAGTCGTACTCTTGCGCCGTCAGCAGTGATCTGCTCGTATACGTAGACGAGGCCAGCAGGTCATGGTATGCAAAGTTCACGGCTAGCCATCGTAACTCTTTGCTGAGGTCAAACGCCTTTAGCCCGCCGTGGATCCCTATAAGTTTAGCAGCAGCCGCTAAGTGTCGTTTCCAGTTCACAACGTCTCCGGAACATATCTCCGCAGACGCTATCAGCAGCATCGACGCCAGAAGCACCGTCTCGATGGATCGGCCGCCGGTCTTGGTGAGCTCGCGCACGTCGTTGACCGCCAGCTGGAGGTACCGGTTGCCGACCTCGCTGGGCTCGCCCCTGGCGTGGTGGTAAGCCGCCCATGCGACAATGCTATGCAGCACCGAGGGCGAGTGGTTTGCCATAGGCACAAAAACGTTAAGAAAAGAGTTCTCAGGCGCAACGCTGATAGTCCACGCCTGTTTGCTGATGAAGTAGTCGTACAGCATCATTCCGTCCGCGTCAAGGTAAAGCGATAACATGCTGGGAGCAAAGTTCAACATAAGATCCATCCCATTAAATAATGGCGACATCATATCACGCGTAATCTCTTCTATAGGCTCGTCGCCAGTACTATCGCCAGAAGTGGTAACCAGCTGTTGCTCGTACTCGGGTACGGTGTCGAAATCCATACCGATACTATTTTCCGTTTCGTCGGGAATTTCAATGTGCGCTTCAGCCTGAATTTCATCCTGCGTCTCAACTTCAACGTGAACTTGAGCTTGCGCTTGCGCCTGAGTTTCGCCCTGCTTTTCTACTTGCTCTCGAGCATGTAATTCAACCTTCTCCAGTGTTTCGCTATCACCTTGTACCACCCGTGTACTCTCTGTCCCTTGAGTACCCTGAGTGTCCTGTGTACTATGTGTCCCCCGGGGCGACCGAGCCAAACGACGACGTCGACGGTTCTTGTACTCGGTACCAGGCAAGGGATACTCGCAAGCGATGTTTAGCCGACTACATGCTCCGCACCTGGGACGGACCTCGTCGCACCGTTTTTTCCGTTTCCTGCACGTGAAACAGCCTGTTCGTGACCGTATTCTGAAATCTGGGGTCTCCATTGCTATATGCGCATACTGGTATGGGTCGAATTAGCAGTCCTGGCGGTACACAAGTAGGGTCACTACACCTGTAGATATGGGATTTAGATTTGTCACGGATAAAAGTAGTACTATAGTGGAACGTTTTGTCATAGATATCGGTTGATCTGAAAGAGTTCTAGGCTAGCGGAGTGGGTGCGGCTGAAAATCCCGAGATCTCAATCCCCGAACTTACAAATCTATTTTAACCCTAGAGGTAACTGTGTGTGTATGATGAAGGTGGATAATGAAAATGTGGAGGAGCATGTGTGTGAGATATTTTTAGACGAGTCTGTGTCATCTCACGGTTTGGGTTCAGTGTCGAGGAAAGAGTCTACCCTTGAATTGACCGTTTGCGGCCGTGACTTGGAGGTCAAGCAGGATTTATCGATGCTGAACTCGAAAGAGCCGTCGAGCACCGGCGCGGTGTTATGGAGTATAACGCCTATATTCTGCGAATGGGTTCTGCCTAGGTATTTTTGGGAAAATATGACGGTCATTGAGCTTGGGTGTGGAGTATCTGGTGTACTTGCCAGTATAATTGGCCCGAAATGCCGTGAATATATTGCAACGGACCAAAAGCATATTGTACGACAAGCCCGGGCCAATATCAAAGCCAATACTGTAGCTACTAACACTAAAATAACAGTAACTGATCTTGACTGGGAGCTTGACGACTGCAGTGCCATGAAATGCGACCTTGTTCTTGCATGCGATACCGTTTACAACGAGTATCTTATTGATCCGTTTGTGGCTACAGTTACCAGTTTACTTACTAGTAACCCAGAAGCACATCTACTGCTAGCACTACAACTACGGTCGCTACAGGTACATTTGGCGTGTCTTGAAAAGCTATTGGCGAGTAACCTAAACGTTGAATATTTTGAAGCTCCCGTAGGAGGGTATTCGATTTACAAAATTAATTATTGAGGTCCACCGGGTTGTTGTTGTTTGACACTAGATCTACCAGCTTTGAGAAGTTCGTCGCATAATAACAAGTTCGAGGCTATGCTTGTAGCTGAAGCAACCCCGTTACGGATAACCCTGAATGAATCGTAAACGCCTTCAACATAGGGGTCCATTGGTTCGCCAGTGTTCAAGTCTACCCCGACAACGTGTCCGTCAGCATACTCGTCTTGTACCACACTGAGAGTATCCAAGATATCGAACCCTGCGTTGGAAATGAGAGTCTTGGGGATAACCAGCAACGCCTCGGCAAAAGCCTGTACGCCGGATCTAGTTCTGCCCTTGACATGTTCCTTCAGTAAATGGTTAGATGCAGCTATCTGGAATGCACCGCCTCCAGGCACAACTGATCTATCGACTATAGTGTTTGTAACGGATCGTAAACCATCACGCACAGCATCCTGGATCTGGGCAATGGTATGTGCATTAGGGCCCTTGATTAATATAGTAACCGACTTGGGATCTTTCACTTCTTGAATAAAAGTGTATTTTTCGTCGCCTAATGTCTGTTCGTAAACGTTACCGGCCCACCCTAAGATGTCAGGAGTCAAATCGTCTACAGAGTTTTGAGCAATTCCTCCGCAGATCAACTGCAACCGTTCCATGTTACGTCTCTTTGCACGACGTAACGCGAAAATCCCGTGTTTAGCCAAAACATCTAATGACATTGGATCAATACCCTTTTGGTTAACAATGACGAACCCCTTGGATTCATCATCACCCACGACTTGATTCTTCAAATCGATGATTTTGCGTAATTTATCATCAACAAACCGACGTTCGCTTTCAACAAGCTTTTCACGTTGGTCTGCTGTGCTGTAAAAGAACCCAGAGTTGACTTCAGATTTCTCATATTCTAATGATACGTTCAAAGTCAAAATGTATGCATTCTTGACCTGTTTGGGCATATCAGGATGTCGAGCACCGTGATCCAATACAAGACCCTTGATTAAAGTAGTTTCCGTACCGGATTGACTTTGCATCTTGGCAATTTCAACCATGTGTAGATCAGGTCGTTCCTTACCACTGTTCAAATCCAAATTGGAAGTAATAGTTAAAACTGCATCAGTGACTATAGGCGTCAACAGATGGACCAAGTCAGCTTTCACTTTAGTAGCTAACGAGCTTCGCGCAACTGCCAAGAGCAACTCTCTATCGATCTCAACAGATTTCTTAAACTCGTTAAGAAAATCTAAAGTGGCCCTTCTAGCGATATCAAATCCATCGCAGATAACTCGAGGATGAAGACCCTCGCTGATGAATCTATCAGCCTCTTTGAGCAATGCGCCGACAAACAAACAGATAGATGTAGACCCATCGCCAGTGATCTCGTCCTGTGCAGTGGCCGCTCGCGCAATCATGACAGCAGTAGGGTTCTGTATCTGCATTTCTGTAAGCAAAACTTTGCCATCTTTGGTTAACTTGATGTTACCCGATCCATCCACAAGCATCTTGATTGTGCCCTTGGGACCAAGATTGGAGGCGAGGACATTCTGTAACCCCTCAGCAGCAGATATGTTAACTGCCAAGGCAGCGCTTCGTCGCAGCGACTCGGCCTTGGGGTTCAAAAGTTGCACCGCAGACATTTCGTGTATATAGAAGATAGTAGAATGAAAAATTAAATCGATCACAGCAGTATAATAGTATACGTAGTTGGTACCAACTCGCGATCGATCTACGCGAATAATCAAAGCATAGGTGCTTTTAATAATCGGCCCTGTGTGCTGACCGCTGTTTCAGTTCATTCATCCATGAAAGCCCGCGTATCATGACTTAATATACCATTCGAGTATTAAATAATAAAGAGATAATTTATGTTACTAAATATTCACTTTCGTGGTCAGGGTTTGACAAAATTTGGTGTTTTACTTGGGAGAATTTCATTATTGTGTGTGACATATTCGATTGGATGGTTAATTGCTATGGAGATGGATGATATTATTTGTTCAAACTAGAATACTGGCTTTTTCAATTTATTAATCATTAAATACCTTTTACAGTATACAAATGAAGTTATACTCATTTAATAGAATCAATTTGTACGAAATACATGGCTGTGTAAATTGCTTATGAACATTTCAGCAAAATTTGTAACGCAAGATTGTATACTTTTTATTGATCTTTACTTTCATTTTTTCTGATAAATTGTAAAAATGAAAACTTCAAAACTTATTTGATTTGTTATTTCAATAATATTTTATTATCAGTTGTAATATATAAATAAAAAGAGCCTTAAATATTCATCTATACGTGTAATTAGTGAAAGGTTTGGTTGTTGAAAAGGTTGCCACACAAGATTCTTACACATCCCAGATTCGAGTGATACGCAGCTGTCAAAACCCAGTACTACCTAGCTTCAATTACTTAGAACCTTTAAAAGCTTCAACAACACTTTCAACATACAATTACGATATCCGGATTGATGTTGACATGGTCTAGAGGTCAAAAATCCAGGGGTCAAGGGTTGATTGCGATAAGATAACGTTATCAGTGATCGACAGATCTACACTATGAATTGAGTATAATTGTTGTCCCCCCTGGTATATACATAGAAGCTTTTCCAAAATTCACCATGAACGTGTATTATTTGTTTAGTATGAGGTCGGTTGAATATGTTTGGGTATTTTAAGTGTTGAAGAGAAATTTCAACCAATGAAAAATGGTAAAAGTGTGTTTGTACACCGGTCGTGCCTATGGGTATTTAAGACCGCAATATGCCCATATTGTATATCTGAATATGTGCTGATATTGAATGGGGGTTGGCTAACTGAGAGCTCATTAAAAACTTCAATAAATTGTCTATAAAGATTGAAACCAAACAAAATCGCATTAATAAAAAGTTGCATAATGTCAAAAAAATGTGGCATACTTCCATTCACTGAAATAGAAGTGACTAGTTTATTGCAAGTTGCATTGATGACATATCAAAAGCTTTAAATTCAAACATTGGTTCAAAGTTTGACACCACTTAAGCTTTTTTGAGTATACCGTGGATACTACCACTCAAGACCAGCTTGTAATTGCATTCATATTCCAACCATGGATAAATGTGATTCTATACCGACATCTTTGATACCATAAACTACAATCCCCAGATAAAGGTCCAGCCTAAACATACACACAGTGTAACCCAAATTAATAATATAAAAAATACATGTAACCTTTATATAATATGCCAAATTGTCATGAATAAAAAAACGTAATGAATGCAAACGAGTCTTAGCGACACGCACTTGTCAGTAATCTGAAGGGAATATATCCTCATCGCCGTCAACGACAATCTCTTTAACTTCTAGCGGTTCAAATTCTTCGTGGTCGTGTATACCGGGCCCGCCCAAGCTGTACCGGGGTCTGCCCAACCCGCCGTACTCGAACGACGACGGGGTGCTTGTGGAGTAGCTCGAAATCGAGTGGTAATGCGCTGGCCGTTGGTAGAACCTTGACACAAACACATCAGGGTTCCACACAAACCCCTGAGACTCTTTGAGACTCAACGTAAACCTTGTGGATCCGTCTGCTGCTATACCGGTATCAAACGCATGGTGTTTCTCGTTCAACATGCTTTCAGACAGAAACGTCGACAGCCGCAGGCTTGACGGAGACGACGGAGACGACGATGATGGTGTCATGGTCGACGACGGGGACCCAGCCATTCCGTGGCCAGAAGTCGCAGACGAAGATGCAAAAGTTGACGGGGTACCAAAAGACGGATTTCTCGCGTGGTGGTGGTGCTGTTGTTTGGTGCCTGTCGGCGTGAAGCTCCCCCGGTCAGAGTACCGCCTGTTGGTAGAGTTGCCCTGCTGGGACGCCGGTGACGGATGTGGTAGTAGTGACGGCAGTGGTGGCCCAGACATGAGGCTTGTATCTGATTGTCTCCGCAATTTCCGGGACGTTGCTGTGGTGGTGGTGGTGGTTGTAGAAGTTGTAGATGACACTGATAAGGACGGATTAGGACTCACAGGGTTGGTGTTCCCCGCGTAACCTGGCGAGGCGAGTTTCCGCGACATTGTTGTATCAGGTGGTATATGGTATAAATCTAAGCGACCAGATATGAGCACGAAAAGATGGTGTTGTTCAATGAAGACTCATGTACAAGTGTTATGGATATGACACAATCTAAGATGGTGATGGTGACGGTGATGACCCCAGGTATCTAGTATTAGCCGGTACTTTACGTACGTATCAAGTATGGTAATTAGTTTCTTATCAGCCGCGGTGGGATAGATCGATGTACTTCAGGGTAAGTGGAATACACCACCTAGTATTTCTAGTACAGTTAGTATATTCAGGTTACTGTTGTCTTCTTTGTAAACAATATTATTAGGAATAAAGAATATTCTATGAAATTATGAAATTATGGATTTATGAAATTATAATAATCATGTATCAAATGAAAACATGTTATATGCATTAGTATTAAAAATTGTCGTCAAGGAATTCATCAATGTCATCAGCATTAGTTGACCCAGCTGGACCACCACGACCGTTGCCGTTACCACCATTACCGTTATTCTTGCTGGCATGCAAGTCTGCGGATGTGATCATTATGGATGCGTTCGGGGTCGGCTTGGGTTTGCGCAGCTTGCCAAACATTCGCTTCATCTTGGAAGCACCTGAATCTTCCAACGACGCCGGCGCGCTCGTCGAATACGCAGATGAAGGGGCCATCATCAGCTCTTCGGGGCTCCCTGGAGATGTAGAAATGTTCATCGTTGATATACCAGTAGTAATAGTACCAGTCGATGTTGCTGTTGAGGTGGTGGTGGCGGTGTTCATGTGGCTGGTGGTTGCCAGCGGACTCACCGGTCTCAAGCTCTTCACCGTACCGGAATCAATGTTGTTGTGGTCATTCTGCCATCCGTAGATGGTGTCTTCGTCTGCACGCATTGAGCTAGGGGTCAGCGTTATTTTCAGCGTGCGTTCACGCGGTACTGTTGACATTGCCGACGAATGCAAAAATCCATGGATGTCGCTTAAACTGGTATCAGAAAGCTCTCGTTCGTACTCGTCAATACTGCTGGGGAACCCCAACTCGACGATTTCATCGAACCGAGCATCACTTTCGGTCAGTAGCTGCAACAACGCGCGTGTTTCCTCATCGGCGAAATATCGAGCATTGGTTGACACTTTGGCAACATCCGTAGACGCCTGCGCAGACATGGCTGACCGCGGGGTGGCAGACTTGAGCGTGCTGAGTATCTTGAATGTAGTGCCGCCACTGCTGCCGCCTACGGTACTATCGGGCGAAGAAGCTGCGGTGTTGGTGCTACGGTAAGATACCACGGGGTTCAGCAGCCTGCCGCCACCAGACATATTATTATTATTATTATTACCAGCAGCATTAGGAACGTTCATTGACGAAGTGGTTGACGTGCCAGGGGTTACCGCAGACATGGGCGTCGTCAACGCTGGCGAGCTCATATCGCTGAACGGCGATAGCGTTGACTGGAAATGGTAGTGCCCATTAACAGATATACCAAGTTTTTTCTTGTTACGCGACCGAGACCCGGGGTTCTGGGGTGGTGGCGCTTGTGTTTGTATTTGTGTTTGCATTGGTCCTGCTGTAGTAGAACCACGCGACGCGACGGTAGCAGAATCCATGTGTGTCGATGTCGTTATAGCGGTGGCTTGTGCAGGCAAAGGAGGAACCGGCGGAGGAGGCGAAGATGACAGCAAGTTTCCGCGGTTATGGTGGTGATAGTAATTGTGGTGTTGAAGCTCTAAGGGCGAATTAGGTCTGGAACCAGTACTGGCGACTCTGGGAGATGCAGATGCAGATGCAGACGCAGACGCACTACCTGCCGCAGACAAGAACGAGGGCGGAGATGCGGTTCGTGTTGTAGACTGGGGCAGCGTCGGCAATGGAGGCAGTCCTGACGCAGGCACTTGAGGCGGAACAGGTATCGACGACGGGGAACCTGAAGCACCACCACTGATACTACTACTCGAACCTACTCGCGGGGTACCTGAACCCAGAGACAACTGCGACAGCGGCGGCAGTTGCGACGACGACGATGAAGACGACGACGACAGCGGGGGCAAAGACGGAGACGACGTTCTTGCGTGGAAAGCTCTACTCTGGAGCCCGTTAGTAGATGGAAACGGAAGACTTGTTTTGGAATGAGGGGAGTCAATTAACGGAGAATTTACCGCAGACGTATGCTTTTGAAGGTCCTTTAAGGAGATGGAGCTTGTCAATGTAGAGTTACTGACCAACCCACCCGTATTGCCGTTATTAATGGGGGGTTTGTTATAACTGGTAGTAATAGAAGAAGAAGAGGATAAATATTCAGGGGAAGTTGATGATAAAGACGAAAACGAAGACAACTCTTGTTCTTGTTCTTGTTCTTGTTCTTCCTCCTCTTCAAGCTCGTTCACTTCTTGTTCTTGCAGTTGTCCTTCCTTGTGAGCAGACCCGGACCTTTGCGGCTGTTGCCTGTTGCTGTTGTTGGTTTTGGTGTCCTGGAAGGGCGATATGGCGTTGAATGCCAGGGGCAAGTTGAGCATTCTCAACCAATTAAGGGGTAAATATCGAATATAATGGACTGCGTAGATCGATCGATCGATGATCGCCAATTGTTCGAATTCTGTGCCAGTGCTCAGCAGATCCCAGAGATGTTTGAGCTTTGATCAATGAACCTGATCTGAGTGGAAATAATAAAGAGAAAGAAGACAATGAACACAATGACAAAAACGACAGTAGATGTAGCAGCCAAAATGAACAGGTCAATAGTAGCTTTATAGGTTAAGAGAAAGCAGGGAATTAAAAACACACCGCAAATTGATTGTAATACAATGACAGTAAGAAATATCCCATAGTAGAAGAACTGCAGTGCTGCTGTTTAAAGCTTTTATTTTTTTTGGCTTTTGACTTCAGCCGAAAAGTCAATTGCTTGCAGTAACTACTAGTTGTTCAGTTCAAAGGGGCAAAATGCAGCGAAATGGAGGTTCCCACAGTTGAATCTACAATCCAAAGGTACATGCGGCGACCTCGTTTGGGATAAAACCTGTTACTGGAGAGTATCAGAACCCGGGTTTAAAGTTTGTTCTTATTTCTAGTGGTTTATGTACATCTCATACACGGGCGATGGGAATTCAATCGTGGAAGCAGATAAATAGGGAGGTTAGGATACGTCAGTATTTGTCTATTGACGGGTCACTTATCTGGACGGTATGCGCTACTTCATTATTTGTTTCATCTTTTGAAACTTTTCATTGTTCGCTGTGGCACTGGCCCAGAAGTTTTGACTTTGACTTTGGCTTCGAGACGCGAGATAGACTTTTTCATACAGTGTTATAACAAAAGGAGTCAAAATGACATAAAAGTCTAAATGTACAAGGTCTCGGGGGGTTTATTGTCCCGTCAGAGAAATATTTTAATTATACTACCAGTAACCTGCTTCCGCAGACCGTGTGGCCGACATGCAGCGGTGCAGTATGACCGGTCAAGACGGGTACGTAGGAAACAAAACTTTATTGGTCATCTCTTGGTGGACCCAATTTTGGGTTATCTCCGTCAATACTCATTTAATGACCACTTGATTGATTGTACATGTACTTGGTACAAGTGGGTCGAGTACCAAACTGCTGCTCTACAGGATGTACGTGGAACCATATGCATAAACAATGGCTGAGATTCCACTTCAGGGTAAATGGCTTACATTTGTACCCCCAGTATGGTTTTCCCCCCATTTCTACCATTTTTTCTAGGTCCCCATGGTACGGACTCATTCATTGTATGTCATTCGCCATGACACATATATGTATTGGCGCATCAAGTTCTGGTGGGTGACATTGGCGGGATAATTAGCGGCATTTGTTAGGGTAGTATTGAAGATTAGTACTACTTATCGCCAGGGGCATATACACAGTACTGTGCAGGTGCTCGATAGTATGTAACCCCAGATCAATTATTTCTCGAACCTTTTCCAGCAAAATTTATCCCTAAGTTGTTTCAGATTCTGTAACTTACAATGTTTGACGACGAGGAATTGCGAAGGGCTTTGGGCCAGATAATGGTTGTAGGGTTTGACGGACACGAGCCTAACGATTGTATCAAAACTCTGATCCGCGATTACCATGTTGGCACAGTTATTCTTTTCCTCCGTAATGTGAAAGACCACGACCAGCTTGTATCGCTTACGCGGTCGTTGCAGCAGCTGGCAAAGGACGCTGGCCACGAACAGCCGCTGTTTATTGGCGTTGATCAGGAAAACGGGCTGGTCCCACGTATCCCACCGCCAATGGTGCCCCAGTTCCCCGGAGCGATGACCCTTGGCGCTACGGGCGACCCCAAGCTGGCTTACCAGGTAGGCAGGGCCACAGCCGAGCATTTGCGGTCGTACGGACTGCAATGGAACTACAGCCCCGTGGCAGATATCAACAGCAACCCTGCCAATCCTGTTGTAGGCGTGCGCAGTTACGGCGACGATCCGGCGAAAGTGTCTGAGTTCGTGGTGCAGATGGGCAAGGCACTCAGCGACGGGAACGTCATGCCATGCGTGAAGCATTTCCCCGGACACGGTGACACGGCGGTCGATTCCCACCATGGTACGGCAATAGTAGATAAAACCCTGGAGGAAATGGAGGCCATGGAACTGGTACCCTTCAGGGAATGTGCCAAGCACTCCATTGATTCTATGATGACGGCTCATGTTATCGTGAAATCGCTAGGCGATGATTTACCGGCATCCATTTCGCCCTCATGCTATAAGTATATCCGCGAAGAGATCAAGTACGAGGGGCTTGTGACTACTGATTGTCTTGAAATGGACGCTATTTCCACCCCGTTTACTGCGCAGGCCGCTGCAGCGATGGCGCTCAAGGCTGGGGCTGACGTTATAATGATGTGCCACACGCTAGAGCGCCAAACTGGCGGGTTCAAGGCAATGTATGACGCAGTTACCACTGGTGATATCCCCCGAGATCAAGTAATGAAATCATACCAAAAACTGAAGGATTTAAAAACTAAATACAAACTCGGTTGGGATGATGTCACTGATATTGATAGTTATGATGAGCATGTCAAACTATCTAAATCAGTTTATCAAAAATCTACTACGATCTTGAGACTAAACGGTCCTCGTTTCGAAAAGGGTCAGAAAATTGCATTTGTGTTGCCCAGTAAACCGAAGGGCAACGTTGTGAGTGGAGCAGTTACCGGGTCAGTCAACATCCGTACTGCCAAACGGTTCATTCCTGCAACTTTTGATGACGCTCTAGCCGCCAGACAAGTTGATATGGTGACTATTGGATATGACCCTGAAGACGATACTCATATCAACGACGATACCATCAATCAATGTGATAGGATCTTGGTTATCAGCCGGAATGCACATTTGCTAACATTCCAGAAAAACGTAGTAGCGCACTTGAAACAATTGGGCAAAGACCTTACAATTATTGCAGTGGATGTTCCTTATGACTACATGAACTCTGACGAGGATTGTATATGTATCTATGAACCATCAGTTGAAGCATTTAATGAAGCATTAAATGTTCTCTTTGATGGTCAGCCTGGCCCTGGTAAAAGCCCAGTCAAATTAGGAAAATAATAATTTAAATAATAGTTAAGTTATAAATCTACATTAATCCTTGTGTTTATGTTTCTTTTCCTTTTTCTCCTTCTTGTCCTTTTTCTCCTTCTTCTCTTTCTTCTCCTTCTTGTCTTTCTTTTCCTTCTTCTTCTTTTCTTTGGTAACTGAATCTATAGACATGGTGCTGATATCAGCAGTGGTATTCATAGTGATATCACCATCTTCATCTTGATCGTCTTCTTCAAAATCCAAGTCGGTACCAACAAGCTTAAGAGCCTCGGCCATAGCTTCCGAGTTCTTAGTTGGGGGAGCACCAGTATCAAAAAAGTTCAATCTTTCTTCAACTTGCTTCTTCAAAGCTTGACCGAAAATGGTACTGGGGGTCTCAGCAAAGTTATCAATACGACTAGCAATTGAACACTTGTTAGCCAAGAATCTTGATATTCTACCCTTGTTCTTCAACCCGGCCTTGCCAATAAAACTAGCGTGGTATATTAACCCGTACTTGGGGGTATTACCTTTAGTCTTCAAAGCTCTGAACAGAGCCTTTTCAGCACCAAGAATCTGTACAGTTGAAGCAGGGTACTTGGAAAGATTTGTCAAAGAACCAGCATGGCTGATCAATCTTGCACCAACAACTTCACCAATAAGTTCACTCAAATTGGGAGCAACAGTGTGCATCTTTTCACTAAGATAAGCGTACAATCGCTGACGGTACTCAGTGATCTGAACAACCCGTTTGGCGAAAATTGTAACGTTCTCCAAATCAATGTCACTGATATCTTGGCCCATAGAAATCTTAGCAGCGTCTATAATCTGTTGAGCAATAGCCTCGTCGTCGTCTACCACAGCAGCAACGTCATGGACATCGGTGCTACCGTCGACCAAAGAGTTCTTGCTCTTGATGACCAAAACCAACTTGGCATATCGGTAGTTGTCGCCAACAATCTTGGCCAACTCGGGGAAATGCCACGAGTACCATTCCTTGACACGCATGGAGAAGGTGTTGATATCTTTATCAAGCTGGTCCAACAAAGCAATGGCCTGAATGATATGGTTATCATTACGGTTGATGCTGAACTTAACTTTTCCTCGGGAGTAAGCGTGACCCAAACCAAGCTGAGCACGCTCAAGGTCACCCTCACTAAGCTCCTTCAAAAGCTTGAAGCCGTGGTTACGGATCCCTCTCAACAAGTCGTGGACGACTTCGTTGGACACAACTTCAATGTAGGGGAGCCCGTCTTTAATGCTCTGACCCAAATTCTTGTCGGAGATACCCAAAACAACCTTGGTCTTGCCCTTACCCTTGGGGATATTGAGCTCCAAGAGCGACTTCAAGTGGTCGCTCATGATACCTTCGGAAATATCGTTGGCATTTTCCAAAGCGTGAGCTGCACCTTTGAATGGTGCAAACGAAACAAGTTTCACAAGCTTACCGAACTTGGCCAAGTCATTAGCGGCCTCTTGCACTTCCTTCAACCGGCTGCCAATAGTCTCGGGCTGGATGGCCACCTGGAACAAAGCGTATCCAGCAGCTTCCTCAAAAAGGATATAATCAACCATTATTAGTGAATAAAAGATCAATATGAAAAAAAAAAAAAATTTTTTTTTTCACACATACCTTAAACCTAACGTTATCGATCTGAGTACTTTGAGTACGCACACTATAATACTCACACTACTACTAAATAGCCTTTACTAATATACTAGGCACATGTACATACAGTAATAAATTTGTTATATACCTGGATTACTTCACTAAAACTTGAAAAATTACAAAAAATCATGGCTGAAGTACAGAGATACTGCGCTGGATCAGATTGCGGCAAACTAGCAGGTACACTTAAGTGCCCTACGTGCTTGAAGAACGGTATTGACAGCTTTTTCTGCGACCAAACGTGTTTCCGACGGAACTGGGCTTTACACAAGACTGTTCATCCTAATGCCAACAACGAGGCCTACGATCCGTTCCCCGAGCATGTGTACACAGGATCCCTGCGAGCGCAGTACCCCCTGACGCCGCGACGGGCCGTCAAGGAAGGTATAGTGCTGCCAGACTACGCATTGGACGGCCAGCCGACCTCTGAAAAAAGAGCCAAACCGGGCATGATTGTCAACAGCAAAGAGACCATTGAAAAAATGCGCAGGGTCAGTAAGCTTGCACGAGAGGTTATCGATATAGCAGCTGCAGCACTGAAACCCGGTGTGACTACCGACGAGATTGACCGTATTGTCCACGAGGCGTGCATGGAGCGCGACGCTTACCCTAGTCCGCTCAACTACTACTATTTCCCCAAGTCGGTCTGCACGAGTATTAACGAGGTTATCTGCCACGGTATCCCCGACAAGCGGCCACTCAAAGACGGTGATATCGTCAATTTGGATGTCACTCTGTACAAAGAAGGCGTTCACAGCGACTTGAACGAAACTTACTACGTGGGCACGCCCACTGACCCGGATATCATCAACTTGGTTGAAACGTGTCGAGAAGCATTGGATCTAGCTATTGCTCACGTAAAACCCGGTGCGCTGGTAAGAGAGTTTGGTGATATTATCGAACCGTATGCGAAAAAACATAAAGTGTCAGTGGTGAGATCATACGTTGGTCACGGTGTTAATGAGTTATTCCACTGTGCACCAAATGTGCCCCATTACGGCAAAAACAAAGGTATAGGTATCCTTAAGCCTGGCATGACATTTACTATTGAACCTATGATAAACATGGGTAGCTACAGAGATAAGTTATGGCCTGATAACTGGACTTCGGTCACTTTTGATGGTAAGCCAAGTGCTCAGTTCGAACATACTTTGTTGGTAACTGAAACAGGCGTTGAAGTGTTGACTGCAAGAACTGAAAAATCTCCAGGTGGTCCTGTACCCCGTATACAATCTAGTAAATAGACTAGATAGTTGCAAAAAAAAAATAAAATAAAAATAAAAGAAAAAGAAAAATAATTCCCTAATTAGGAAACTGGGAAGTGCCGATTCTATCCTCATGATTTTTTTGGAATTTATATTCATAAAGTAACTGCAATAATGGTACTGTATAACAAAACGTCAACTGACTTACAATGTTGAAACTTCATTGATTATAATGTCAGACATTGAAGAAGTACCACCGGTTGACTTTGAAAATGGCAAACTGTTTGATGACCAGCTTTTCACGCCGCAGTTTGAACAAACCGACCAACCAGGGACTACCCGCAAAGAGCTATGGGCGTATTACTTGTATTATGGCGGAGACAACGGGGTAGGCCCTTTATCGTATGGACCGTTTTTGCCGCAATTGCTCATGTCACACGCCGGATGGGTACCCTTGGACGGTAAGAAACTACCGTGTGATTCCCATGCCGACCAATGTGTTATTCTTTGGAACGGATCGCCCAAGTTTATAAACTCAGTCCAGCTGATAGGTAACGGGTTATCTTTACTGTTCCAAGCGATAGTATTCATTTTTTTAGGATCATTGGCAGATTATGGGAACAATTCAAGGATAATTTTATGGGGGTTTACACTACTCAACTGGGGCATTACTTTTGCATTGGTTCCCTTACGTGAAAGCTCACAGTGGAAATTTGCATTTGGGTTGAATATTATAAATGTTCTTTCATATGGAGCTACACTAGTATTTTATGCGGCAGTTTTCCCCCGACTCGCGTCTCAGCAGCCCAATGTCCGAGAAGCACGGTTGAAACTTGGCAAGGGACAAATTTCTGAATCAGAGTTCCAAACAGTTTATTCTCTTGAACGGGCACACGTGTCTAGCATTTCAACTTCATGGAGTAACATTGGGTTCATTATTGTTTCATGCATCAACCTCGCAGCGATATTCCCCATGAACAATTCAGATTTCTCTAATAACATTTGTTTAGTTATCAGCCAAGTGGTTTGGATTCTCATGTCCATACCATGGCTAATCTTGGAACGCAACCGGCCTGAACCTCAACTACCTCCAAACGAGTCATGGATGCTTGTAGGCATTAAACAGGTCATGGTAGCGTTCAAACAGGTGCGTCAAATCCCACAAACATTTTTGTATCTTGTTGGATTTTTTTTGCTGTGCGATGGGCTAAACACCACAGGAGCAATGGTGTCAGTGTTAGGCAATGATATCAACAACTTCAACGTGAAAATGAACACACTGCTGAACTTGGCGCAAGCAGTAGCGTCTACAGCTGGAACGTTTGGATACTGGTACGTTCAACGAGTTTTCAAGCTGAAATCCATGACGATGTTTCAAGTATCCAATTTTTTTACGTTTTTCATTCCGTTTTATTGCATGTTTGGCAGATGGACGACCCGCATGGGGATGCACAATATCTGGGAGCTATGGTTCTACAACATTTACTTTGGGATATTCCAGGCGGCGTTTTACGCATACGGGCAAACGTGTATGGCGGAACTGACACCCCCCGGCCACGAGAATATGTTTTTTGGGCTTTACGGGATCATGAACAAGTCCAGCAGCTGGATAGGGCCTTTCATAACGTCTGCCATTGACGATAGGTGCCAGAACAATTGGGCAGGGTTCCCCTTTGTGTGGGCCATGTGTCTCAGCGCATTTATTATTTTATTTTTTGTTGATATGGATAAGGGGATAAAAGATGCCAAAGAGTTTTCTTCACAAAAATTAGCCAGCAACAAAAGACGATGATGACAATGATAATTATTGATTATAAATATAAACCCTGGTGGCTTGGTCTCAAGTTTTTCAAAGTGATTCCGTAATGTTTGTTCAAGATTTGTGATACCTGGGTAAACGACTGGGGGATATCTACAATTTCGTAACCCGGCTGACCATCAGCTTTGAATATCAGAGCAGTAGCATCGACTTGATCGCGCTCGGCTTCGAGGATTATAGATGCAACGGGCCCGGAAATCATACTAGGAGGTTTCAGGTCGGGCACACTGAACTCTGACGTGAGAAACGACGACGAAGATGCGCCAGTGGTAGTGCTGAGCTTGTAGATATTTTGAGTGTCGGTAGTTTGGTAGATTGTAGTTGTTGTAAGGATCAGAATGGATTTGGGTTGTAATGCATGGAACAGTTCGCGAGATAAATTGAAACACCCAGCAGGGTCACACGGGTAAAGGATAACCGCATATAAATCAGCATTGATTTGGTATATTTTAGATTCCCAAGCAGTATGGTCGCTGACCAATTCCTTTTGACCTGCTACTCGGTTCTGATCCTCATCCTCATCATCTTCCTCCTCTTCTTCGTCGTCGTATAGGGCCCTTGTAGCGGCAGAGCCTTTGATCTTGACAACTTTGCCCGTAGACAATGTAGCCACAGCCGTTTTTCCGTCAATTGATTGTAAATACGACGCTAATGGCGAACTTATCACCAGTAACTTCTTGCCGTGTAGAGCTGATTCCTGTGGCGACTTGATTCTTGTCCAGTATTCAATAGACGTGGACCCGTCAGCGTCCTCTTCCTCGGTATCATCCAGTATATGTCTCGACAGAGGCACTTCTGCCCACGGTTTCAACTACATCATTAGCATCTCAATGTGTGTTTTGTCTCTCAAAAGGGTGCTTACCAGCATTTGTACTCAGTCCTAGTAGTAAAAGTGGTTAACTAGGTACCCGAGAGAGTAGGGTGAATCGATCGGGTATTAAGCCTACTACTAAGGTCTTTGACTACTGTGTAACCATTGATCTATAGTACCATCATGTCATCATTACAGGAATTTGAAAAAGCCACGGAGGAGTTCAACCAGATCCAGAGAGGTGAGTAAAGGTTTACTGAGTATAACATGGGAAACACATCTAATCATACAGATACCTCTGCGTTGGTGGCGGATAGACAAAAGCTTGAGGCACAGTTACAGGAGAATAAGATTGTTCAAGAAGAGTTTGCCAGTATCAAAGACGACGATGAGGCCAAAGTATTCAAACAGATGGGCGGAGTGTTAGTTCCCCAGGAAAAAGAAGAATCCATACTGAATGTCTCCAAGCGACTAGAGTTTATTGAAAACGACATGTAAGTTTGTTGGTTTTTGGGAGAAGGAGAGTTATTTGGCTAAAGAATCTAACTAAATGTTTAGAAAACTGCTAGAGAAAAAGATAGCTGATAGTCAAAAGCTAGCTGAAGAGAAACGAGCACAGGTAAGTGAGAGGAAGATACTATTATTACATTTCGGGTACGATATACAAAATATACTAACGGACAAACTTCCAGTTGATACAATTGAGAGCCAGTATTGAGAAATCAGGCTAAATGTTCTGGACCGAAACTTTTAGGCAACAATTCCTCCAAAGTGGCCTTTTCGTAAGTTCCATCACTTGCAAACATGTAAATAGGCATACTCAATGGAGCAAACTCTCGGATACTAAAGCCAAAATTAGCCATTGACCGAAACAAACAAAATATAGAACAAAAGCACTCATTCTTTTCTTCTCTTTTCTTTTCTTTTCTTTACTTACAATTGACGACAAATTCCACAAGGACTGCACGGCTCATTGAGATTTGTAGATACTCCAATAGCTTTTAAAGAGATCCCTTTGCCCTTACTGTCGCTGACAGCTTTGACCAAAGCCGTGCGCTCTGCGCAGATTGTAGCGCCGTAGCTGGCGTTCTCGACATTGGCACCTTGAATCCATTCTCCGTCGGTGGTAAGCAATACGGCACCGACCTGGAACTTTGAATAAGGCGCATGAGCAAAAGCCCGTGCTGGTAAAAGTTAGTCCGTGACCATTATCCAATGAATGATTAAATTTATCTCTGGTTTAAAGCTTACCTTCCAGAGCAAGAGTTCTGAGCTTTTCCAATTCTTCAGTTGTAACTGCTGCTGACATTGATAAAATGGAGATAATTTGAAAGTAAAAAATGGATTCAAGAATCTCGAGAGATAGATAAATATAACAGATTTGTTCTCCGCGGGCAGGTGGGTTACTTTGTAGTATACTACGTGGTAATGTCGCAGTAGTAGTTTAAATCATCGCCTAGTATCCACTGATCACCATGGCAACCGGATTTTTTTTTTAGTTCGGGATACTACTGATAGCGTGATCTCCATTATTGATAACCTCAGAGCTCAGAGATCTGATAATCAGAATCTCAAGGCCGCGGCGTACTACAACTTAAAACCGGCATCTCCCCCGCCCCCTGAGACCTGCGTGCCGTTTGCTGTGCCATTTGTTGCGTACCGTGTGCACTGTGCCGTTTCATCAAGCACTTGCTGCTTTAGATTTGGCCTTTCGGAGGGTTCTTAAATCCGGAGGAAGCTCAATTCCTAATTCTGCTCTTAGTTCGTCTGCATCTCGTTCCAATTGCTCTTCCCAGTAAACATTGAGCAAACACTTGGCTCTCAGTCCGTTGGACAATGCCCACGGCAAATATATATTCTTGAACCTGTCTCTTTGCGCTTTGGTCATCTTCAATGGCTGGCTGAACGCGGCCAGACCCGTCATGGGGATCCCGAGGTTGGCGAACTCGAATGCCTTGACGGCCACCTCGCCCTCCATGAACACGGGCATTCTTGTGATAGAATGGTAGAAGTCGTGACACTCGCGGTACCGCTGCATGACATAGGCACGCTCAGGATCATCAATGAACCTCACGGGTAACCGAGTATCTGGTGAAACGTGCTCGCGGTCAAGCCACCGGATGTACTCGCCGCCAACAGTCGTGGTAGGGAGACTACGCAGATAGTCGAGGTTCAAAGACGTAGACGTGATCCTAGGCTTCTCCCTGAGCAACCGCCGCCCCGTGGGATCACGGATCATTTCGGTCCATAGCCGGTCAATGAAAAATGGCTGAACGGTCATCTCGCCGAACGTTGCAATCATCTCTGGCCGTCGGGGATTTGCAAATGCCGCCAACCCAGATCCTACAAACAGAAATAACCGCTGAAACCCGTTCAACGGTACATGACCAGGGTACAATGGCTTCAATGACATGGTTAAACCGAGTATAGAATGCAACGAAAGTGAAAAAAATCAAAATTAAAATGATGGTGTGATGGAAGGTTTAACACGTCGTTTAACTACTAAGGTAAATATACACATAGATTTTTTTTGGGTGGTAACAAAAAAAAATATAATTAAATTGACTATTCACGTGACATGGAATTAAAAAGGCTCATTATTGAAATTCCAACAACAACAACGCCAACTGCACTACCTAGTGGTACCAGGGTAGTGACCATTCCTCCATCTTTGCGCTGTTTTGGTTGGTGGTGGTGCTTGCTATTTGCACTAGTGGCAGTTGTAGCAGTTGTAGTAGCTGCAGCAGTGGATTTCACTAAAGTAGTCAGCTCTTGCTGGAGAGATGTAGCTTTCAGTTTGTAGGATTCTTCAACTTGTTGAGTATCTTTCAGATCCTTTTGCAGCTTTTTGATTTGGTCTAATAATGATTCTTGTACTTTTTGGTGCTTGGATTCCAGATCACGAATTTTTTTCTCGTCATCTTCATGCTGTTTTTGTAAACTTTGATTATGAGATCTCAGTTTCTCAATTAATGCTTGCTGAGTATTGACATTTGCTTCCAACGCTTGGAAAGTTTGTAGGTTTTCTTCCAATTCACTGATATATGCATTTTTCACTGATAATTGGTCTGATAATGCTGACAGAACACTATTTTGAGTTTGACGTTTTTTGATTTCTTCCAATAATTTAGTTACACTTTTGATCCTTTCGGATTCAATTCTTGCCTCGTGGATTTCTCCAATCAAACGTTTCAGTGCTTTTTCAAAGTTCACTGATGCATGTACCCCTGAATTCATAAACAAACCTCCTATACTACTTCGAGTATGACTCAAAATCAAATCTTCCAAAGTAGTATCAACATCCCCAAACAGTGCCACATCAACTGAGTCTGCCTTCCCTAGCATACCCAGCTCTCGTCCAAACGACGACGATGTGGTGGTACTTGACCCATTGAACTGTTGTTGCTGTTGCTGCTGTTGTTGGGTTTGTTGTTTTCTGGAAGTTGGTGTTTGACCAACAGACTTCTTCATATTCCCATTAATAGTTACATTATTATCATTAGTCGTAATATTATTATCGTTATTGTTGGATTTGCTGAGAGTATTATTCTTGTTATCCAGTTTGACTTTCCCGTTGGAGATACTTCCAATTTCTTCCGCTTGTAGAGATACAATAGAGATTCGTTCAACTTTTGCCCAGATTTTTTTATGAACCAATGCAGACCCGCTGTCATTAGCAATATCAATGCCTAATTCTAACACATCACCTTTATTAAGCTCGCAGCATTCGTCTTCTTGGGTATCTGATCCTAATCGTCGTCCATTGATATAAGTACCGTTGGACGATTTGGAATCACGGATCCATACTTTCCCAGTGGCTCTATCGCACCACACTTCAGCATGCTGACGACTCAGCACTCTTGAGTCGAAAAACCCGTTATGACTGGCTGGCGAGGTTTTGGCGTTGGTTTGACGCCCTAGTTTAAGAACCTCAGGAGCAAACGGAACCAGCAAGGATTTTTTTTCAAACGTCCCGTTCAATGGACTCAACACTAACACTATCCCATACTGAGACCGCGCAGACGGAGACGGAGACGGACTACCGTTCGTAGCAGCAGCTGATGCGCTAGATCTACTTTCTTCCTCACTTGAATGACAAGATACCGATGAAAGCGACATGGAGTCAGACGAAATGGACGAAATAGACGACGACATGTTAGTAGATTGCTTAGCAGTTTTACTCGACCCACGCTTAGAACTTGATGATTTCCCGTTACTAGATGCTGACGACGCGGAAGAAGAATTAGATTTTGGTTTCGAAGACTCGTTACCACTAGTACCAATAGACGGAGACGGAGGGGACGATCTTGGAGAAGATCCCTTTAAAAGATGCTGCTTGTTGATATGATTCTGAGACAAGAACGATGAATCTAGAAGCGGTCCACCAGATACCAATCCTTCTGAAGACTTGGGACTTATTGTAGAGCCAGTAGAGGGAGAAACAGAAGAAGGAGCAGAAGCAATTGCAGTATCGCTGCTGGAGCTTCTGCTTGCCATTTTAAAGGCCTTCCTTTGTACCTGAGACTACAAGATAAAAGGAGGGGGTGGAGAGAGGAGGGGGCGAGAAAACCCAATTGACTTGAGTTTTTCGGGTTTCCACAGCGGAAAATGAAAATATCAAAAGGAACCCACCTGGTGGTATCTTTCTCTTTTACTCGGTGGGGAAGAGGCTGAATAGAATTGGAATACAAAAACTGAAAGGTCAAGAATTAAAAATAATGAAAATAAAAAAAAATAACACGGTGAATTTACCATAGTAAAAATAAAATCGATTTAAGCTTTGAACTTTATTTACCCACAGCCAATATTTAATTGATCTCTTGAATATTGAATTGTCAGGTTGACGACCTTTTCTAAAAGTCCCACTTGAAACCAATCAATTAATTCGGTTCTTTCAATATCCTTTTTTTTTTTTTTCATTAATTGACAATTTAAAATGACGAAAACAGGGTCTTCTGCTAAGAAAATACTAGATCTAGCGCTTAAGCGGGTCGTCTCGGAGGGAATTGAGCCGGCTTTGGTGAACGCGGTTCGTACCAGTGGGTACTCGGATGCTACCATGGCACTTTTCCCTGACAAATCGTTTGATTTGGTGCTTCATCACTACCAAACCCAGCGCGAACACTTATCCAAAGTCCCATTAAACCATTCGCCAGCAGTCAATGCTTCTAAAAGCACCCCCTTCGGAGAAGTCTACTCTAACGTGAACAGTTTGTTGCATCATCGACTGTTACAGAATGAAAAAATTCTGGGTCCACATTTATCTGAAGCTTTAGCACTGATGAGTTCACCCAAGAATCTTAAACGAAGTCTGGCTGAATTGCACGAGTTCACCGACGAAGTGTTGTTCCTTGCCGGTGACAGGTCGACGGACTTCTCGTGGTACACTAGACGTGCTTCCATCTCGTCTTTGTTTGTGTCGAGTGAACTGTACATGACTCAAGATCAGTCTCCCGGGTATGGGAACACTTTACAGTATGTCACCGACAGATTGGCAGATATTGAAAAACTCAACTATGCTTCAAGTTCAACCAGAGAATGGCTGAGTTTCAATGCGTTTAGTGCATTCAACGTCGTCAAGTCTCTCACTCGAGCTTGAATAACCAGGCAAACCTTTTCCTCCTCCCATTGTAATTTATATGAGTATAACTTGGTGGTCTGATCATCAAGTATATACGTTTCCGGGCAACCGGTAATTTTGATCCATTTATTTTGATAATCCTGCTGGTAAATTGTATAAGTTGTTGTATATGGTTTATACATGCAATGGATATTTATTCTAGGATACCATGTTCTTATGTCATTTGAATTCAATCTGTATCGACGATCCTTTGGAATCAGACACCCACCACCATTTATACTGATACAAAAACAATTTCCACCACGAAATATTCTGACTCATGGACACAACGGCTGTAGCGAATGACGTCTACAGTATTACTGAATGGTTTGAAAGGAGGGGTTCTTAAATCCGGATATAATGGCATAAATGGGCGGTGGTAAAAGTGGTTGGTGTACCATCGGGATCCCGACCTCGGACTTAAGACCAAAGTTGAATATGGGAGTTTGAAAATTATAAATATGGAGCTGAAAACCCTGGTTTTTTTGCTGATATTTATCAATCCTCTTCTCATCAATGACTACTACTAATCCTCAGTTCGGTGCTACTACTTCTGCCTTTGACGTTGCTGAATTTTTCTCGTCGGAAATCAAGAATAAGATCGTCTTGATTACCGGTGTGGGTGTTGGCAACGTCGGCGGAGCTACTGCTGAATCTATTGCTTCCCAGTCCCCCAAGTTGCTGATTCTCGCTACCCGGTCTTTGGACAAGTTGTCCCCTGAAGTCGACTTGATCCATGGCAAGTACCCCGACGTGAAAATTTTGACCGTTCAGTTGGATTTGTCTCATCAAGAGTCGATCCGTCAAGCTGCAACCAGTATTAGTCAATCTGTAGACTATATCGACGTGCTTGTCAATAATGCTGGGATTATGGCTATCCCCAAACGACAGACTACTCCCGAGGGGATTGAGCTTCAGTTTGGTACTAACCACATTGGCCCCTTTCTTTTCACTAACTTGCTGATTCCCTTGTTGAAGAAATCATCTTCGCCAAAGGTTGTCAACGTATCTTCACGCGCTTACGGATACTCTCCTGTGAGGTTTGATGACTACAATTTTGAGGGCAAACCGTTGACTACTGACTACAAAGCTGAAATGAACCCGCCACCGGTAGATTTCAAACCAGCCGAGTTTGAACAAAACGGGTACACGGGGTTCACCGCGTACGGCCAATCCAAGACCGCTGCGATTCTTTTCACCGTGTATCTTGTCAAACACGGGATCAAGTCGGTATCAGTACACCCGGGACTGGCCAAAACAGGGCTTCAGCGTAACAACGAGGGGTTAAACAAGTTTGTTTCTAATCTACCTTCCCAAGCTCTCAAGTCGTTGGAGGCAATGGCAAGTACTACGCTTGTTGCCGCGTTTGATCCCAAGGTCAACGGTGAAGGCGATACGGTGTATCTTAGCGACTGCCAGCCCGAACAGGTAGCTTCTTATGCGACTGACCCTGAAAACGCAGACAAACTATGGACTCTCAGCGAGAAACTCGTAAACCAGTCTTTTGCTCTATAAATATAATGGGTATGTAGCTCCAGTATAAATCTTACAGTATAAAATGATCATCGAGATCAGATAGTAAATATATTGTGTGTGGGTGTGTGTTTATTTTTTATCTTCATTACTTACAACTTTACGCGTCAACGCGACAATGAATTTCGAAAGACCCAACATTTTCTACCAGGCCACGCAGAACCTCAAAGAAGCAGTTGCAAAAGTATGTTTTACAAATCTTAGTAAACTAAATGCTATAGTACAATCAACTAACAGGCCAGCTGGATTCTATCAATGAGAAACTTGACGAAGGAATCAATGATTTCCCCCGACTGAAAACAGTTCTCCAAAACAACAGAGTAAGTTTTTCTTCTTTCCTCTGTGATTTAGTTACTTATGGAATTAACTGGATAGGTTTTTGGGCTTGTCACTGATACCGAGGTGCGAGAAGCCACTGAGGATGTGTTGCGGTACGTTGAGCCTAAACTCAACTTGATAATGTCAACTATTGAACAGATACTTGCACAACAACAAGCGGAAGAAGAGACTCTTCGTTCTTCACTGATATCTTATGAGACCCGACTCAACGCATTGAACATTGGCTCTAAGTCTTTGAACGGGGTCCCTCCAGATACAGTTGTTGCTACGCCGGACCAGTTGGAAGAACTGAAAGAACTTAAACGTCAACGGGATGAATTGTCTTACCAGTTGAAACTTGACCAAAAACGGATACGTCAAAGTATGGCGCCACAAGCATATACCCACCGGTACTAGTATTCTATGACTGATACTACCAGTTTCAGTTTTTGGAGCATATCTTTCAATTGATTTTCAGTTACTGATAGTTTCGAGTTGACTGATATCAGATTAGGATCTTGGCCATTGACTGTTACTCGTTCATGCTCAATAATGGTATGACCATTGTACTCTATTGGCGGATGGTCATGGTACTTTTTCTTTGTCAGGGAAAGAACGGTATTTGCCAATCCGCTTATTATATCATTTGATTGTTGTTGATTATCAACTCGCTCAAAAGTTCGAATATCTGTAATGACATTTGAATCTGAAATATAAAAATCCACAATGACATTTTCGGGTAATAACGATTGGTTGAATTTGGATCTATCAAACACATTTTGCGGGAAGATATCCTTAGGGTCAGGCATTTTCAAACACTTGTTTGCCATGGAAACACTGTCTAATACAATATTCAAACAGTTAAGACTGACTTGTTCATCAGATACCGTGTATTGCGTTATTGCATCCAAACTGGTAGATATATGGTCAACACACTGGGCCAATTGAACCAAAGGGTATGTGCTTTTCAATCTAACCAAGAAATGACCACCGCCACTTGATAACTTGACTTTAACATCAGAATTTTCTATTCTGGCTCCTACTCTTGTGACTACACCTTTCAGAGTTTCACTCTTTGATGAGGACATGACCAATTTGAACCCTTCATTACCGCATAACCCGTCCAGACATTCTTCCAGTGCTCCTTTGATCGATTTCTGCAAATCTTCATTCAGTTCTTGCAACAACCATTCCAGTTCTCGTTTCAAGTCGTCGTCATTAGACATTTATATTATGGGTATTAACTAAAATAAAACACAGTGGTGGGTAAATGGTAGTGGTGATGGTTGAAGGTTACTTTATTTTATACATCGATTAGGTTTACTTGAAGGTTTTGTGCAATGTGGGTTGAAAGTACTTTGGATACTAGAGAAATATCATCAGTTGAACCTAGCCGGTTCATTGAAGTTGTAGATTTCCCCGGAAGCCCACAAGCAACAATATGGCTGAACCAATTGATATCTGTTGAAACGTTCAATGCTAATCCGTGAGAAGTAACTCCTCGTCGGACGTGGATCCCTATAGATGCAATTTTGTGAGTGTCCGAGACCCAGACCCCGGTGTCCTCAGTTGTCATTCCAGCAATTCCAAACTCTTTCAAAGTGGAGATAACCGATCTCTGGAGAAGATCAACATAACATCGTGGTGAGATGCCAAACTGGATCAAATCAATTATAGGATAAACTACCAGTTGTCCCGGTCCGTGAAACGTTGTTTGACCGCCTCGCCACGTTTCTCTAAACTGAGCACCCAGCGTTTCTAGTCTTTGTTGGTCATTTGATGCAATTTTGCCCCGTTCTCGTCGTCCACATGTGTATACCGGAGGGTTTATCTCGAAATTATAAATGATTGGTAATGGGTAATTAAGGGTAGATGATGCAGTTGAAGAAGATGAAGATGAAGATGAAGATGAAGAATCTGCGAGTTGTTTTTTAAAATCTAATGCTTGACGTACTCTAGTTTCCTGGATCTTACTTGCGGTATCATAATCTGTTTTAACCAAAGGATTGAACAGGATTTCCCTTGGCCGAGTTGGCGAAGTTTTGGCCAATCTGCATATTCTGTTCATTGCGTGTATGTGAGTAACTTTGATTTTATGTCTACCTAAAGATCGATCGATATCGATCTAGATCAAATTTATCTTACCCGAGAGACAAATATGGACAGGCTAGTTGATTGGTTGAAGGACAATGGAGCAACAATTAATTCCAAGCTGACGGTCATGGAACTTGCTGGTCAAGGTAGGTCAGTAGTTGCATTGGACAGTATCTCACAAGGCGAGTTACTTATGCATATACCACCCAGGTTACTAATGAATCGGCTCAATGTCAGTATACCCAACACTGGACATTTGAATTCCCACCAATTGCTAGCTTTGTACATATACCTGGCCAGTAACGATGAGATAGAAGACGATTTTTACCAAAAATTCATGGAATTGCTTCCAACAGTGCAAGATTTCGAGACAATCCCTTTGACATGGACTGATTCTCGTCGTCGGCCAGAGCTGCCGTCGTTTGTATGCACCAAAGTGAGCAAGCAAAACGACAAGTTTTTATCGGATTACCAGACAGTTATACAAACAGCCGGGTTTGAAAACGTGACTGTAGATGGGTTCAAATGGGCGTGGTTGTGTGTGAACTCTCGTTGTATATATATGACTATCGATCAGACCAAGAACCCGGACAATAATCTTACAATGGCACCTTACGTTGATTTCCTTAACCATACATGCGAAGCAGGTACAGTTAAGCTAACGGTAGACAGTACCCATGGCATGTCTATAGTAAGCACCAAGGCGTACATTACTGGCGACGAGATCTACTTATCGTATGGTCCTCATGATAATGCGTTTTTGCTGAAAGAGTATGGGTTTACTATAGACAATAACCCTTGGGACTACATTGATATCAGCGACGAGATAACCGAGCTACTGACTGACAACGAAAAGCAGATTCTTGCTGAATTGGGGTACGACGGCGAGTATACGGTGAACAGGTCAGGACCATCGTTCCGCACTGAAGTTGCATTACTGTGTTTACAAATAACACCCAGCAGTAATACTACTGTTCCGCCATCATTACTAGTTGAGTTTGTCGAAGGACGGTATGACGGTGATTACCATCAAAAGAAATCATTCATGATATTAAAGACTATATTACAAAAAATCCGGCCGCAGTTTGCCCAGAATGGTTCTAGTTTCGAGACATACCAGTCTATTCTTGATATGGAATTTGCTTAGAATCATTGAACTTGACAACGTCTGACTTCAGTTTGATCAGTTCTCTCATCATCCAGTGTTTGCTTGAGGGTATTCTATACTTGCTGCCCAACTGACAAATAAACCCACTAATGTAGTCGATTTCAGTTTGTCTACCGACGACCTCCATGTCCTGGAGCATGCTGCACTTGTTCTGGCCAATCTTGATACACGCGTTCTGCACTATACCGAACATACGCGAGTCAGATAACCGCAGCTGGGCATCTAGGTTATATTTTTCGGGTAAAATGGCCTGGCAGTGTGTTCTTAAGATGAAACAGGCCTCCTCTACCAGAGCCTTGTGCAAAGACTGTCGTGCATTTGAGTCTAAACACTCTCCGTTTCGTGTACCCATCAACGCCATCAAGGGGTTGATAATAGCATTAACCACAAGCTTTTCATACTGAGTGATTCTAAACTCGTCATAAGATACAACTCTAGCATTTAGTAAAGATCCACAGTTAACCAGAGCATCCAAAATCAAATTATTCTCTTTATTATCCTTATCCTTGTCTCCGTCAACAGCGGCCAGCGTCAGCGCACCGTCAGCGCGGGAATTGGCCAGCTGGTATTTCCAGGGCCCCGTGATGTACACTCCATGCATGGCCGACCCGAGCATGAACCTTGGCCGCGACTCAGCCTGCGGCCACAACGTCTCGCAGAGCTCCTCCATGCATCCAGCGCCGTTCTGGATCAGCAAGATGTTGGTGTTGGCAGAAATATGCTGCAGAAACGGGGTAAGAGCCTTACGGGTATCTTGGCACTTGGTAGCGACTATAAGGTTGGTAATAGGTTCGTTCAAACAGTCCTTAGCAGTCGAAGCAGCAGCAGCAGCACCAGAAGCACTTGTACCACTGCCCAAGGAGGAGCCGAAGTAAGCAGGGATCTCCTGCTGAACCTCGTGAGGTGTACCGCTGGTTGTGAAATCAGTCACACGAATAACCCCGCCGTTAGCATTGTACTCGCGTACCCGAGACGAGCTTCGCAAAAGAAGACTCACCCCGGCGTTCAGAGAACTGGCAGGCAGTGTCTGAGCAAGACTCACGGCCACCATGCTGCCAATACCACCTGCACCCAAAATATGTATTTTTGTCATTGTAAAATATGGTAATTAAGGGAAAAAAAACGGTTTCTCGGTGCAATTGGTTCTTGAAACTGACATAAACCGAGTTTTCACTGGGTATATATTTATTTAGTCAAAAGGTAAAATCGAATGATCTTTGCATACATTTAGTACGTACTTCTACCACTATTTACTACTACTAGGTTAATTGTGACTATTTGCCAATGCTGATTATCGGGTTGACTGGTGGGATAGCCACGGGCAAATCCACCGTGTCTCGGATCCTCAAGCAGAAGGACGTGACGGTCATAGACGCAGACGAGATATCGCACCAGGTGCTGCTACCGGGCACGAGGACGTACCGTCAAATCGTTGAGTATTTTGGTCCTCTGGTAGGCACCTCCTCTACTGGTACCGATGCTGATACCGACACTGATAGTGGTGATGGTCAAAGCCTTACGAACCCCGATGGGACTATCAACCGGCCCGCACTGGGCAAGGCCGTTTTCGGCAACGAGCAGGCTAGGCAAAAGCTTAACAGCATAGTGCACCCTGCGGTCATTCGCGAGATGGTCTGGCAGATAGCCCAAGCGTGGTTCTGGGGCGAGTCTCGCGTAGTGCTGGACGTGCCTCTGCTGTTTGAAACCGGGCTAGACAAACTGTGCGGCGCAACAGTAGCGGTGCTTTGCGACAAGACCCTTCAGATGGAACGGCTGCTGCAGAGAGACACCCATTTGTCTAAAGACGACGCTGAGAAACGGGTGAATAGCCAGTTCTCATTAGACGAAAAGCGTGAACTGGCAGATCACGTGATCGACAATAATAGCCAATCGTTACAAGAACTAGAGGACAAAGTCAGCTCGCTGTTTGACCAGAGCCCCTCGCTGTGTCCTGACAAGCTCTGGGTGCTTTCCGAATGGATTGTGCCTCCGTTCGGACTGGCCGTAGCTGGGTACGTCTACGTTACCAGAAGAATGGCCGAAAAAACCCGGAGACCGCATGCTGACTAAGGAAAGTGATTCACCGTTAGTCATAATACACAGTGTAGTTCTAAATGTAAATGCCGCACGTGACCAATCCGAACAAACGCGGAGTGTATAGGGAACATAGTAGAAAAATTCTTTGTAAGCTTATCTGATCTGGACTTTATTTATTTTCGGACTTTATCATTTACGGTCTTCTGTTAACAACAAGTTTTTTTTTTACTTAAGAACAGATACTTTTCTTGATACTTTCATATTCCATATTTGCCAATTACCATAATGTCTGAAACTGCTGGGAAAACTATCACTTGTAAGGCTGCCGTCGCATGGGAAGCTGGCAAACCTCTTTCTGTAGAAGAAATCGAGGTTGAGGCTCCCAAGGCCCATGAAGTTCGAATCAAGATTCACCATTCCGGTGTTTGTCACACCGACGACTACACATTGTCCGGCAAGGACCCTGAAGGAGCGTTCCCTATCATCCTTGGACACGAAGGCGCTGGTGTTGTTGAGAGTGTTGGCGAGGGCGTGACCAACGTTAAGCCCGGCGACCACGTTGTTGCTCTGTACACTCCTGAGTGCGGTGAGTGCAAGTTCTGCAAGTCCAACAAGACCAACTTGTGCGGCAAGATCCGTGCTACCCAGGGTCAGGGTCTCATGCCTGACGGAACCTCTCGATTCACTGCCAAGAAGAATGGCAAGAAATTGCTTCATTTCATGGGGTGCTCGACGTTCTCCGAGTACACGGTTGTTGCTGACATTTCCGTAGTTGCTATCGATCCCAAAGCGCCAATGGAGAAAGTTTGCTTGCTTGGATGTGGTATCACTACCGGGTACGGTGCTGCTACCATCACCGCCAATATCCAGAAGGGTGACACCGCCGCCGTTTTCGGTGTTGGCTGTATAGGGTTGTCGGTTATCCAGGGATGTAAGGCCAGAGGTGCCAGCAGAATCATTGCTATAGATATCAATGATTCCAAGAAGGAATGGGCTGATAAGTTTGGTGCCACCGAGTTTATCAATCCTACTAAAGTCGACAAGCCTATCCAACAGGAATTGGTTGATATCACTGACGGTGGGTTGGATTACACTTTTGACTGTACCGGTAACGTTGGCGTCATGCGTGCAGCTTTGGAAGCTTGTCATAAAGGTTGGGGTACTTCAATTATCATCGGAGTTGCTGCCGCTGGTCAAGAAATCTCTACCAGACCTTTCCAATTGGTCACTGGCCGTGTCTGGAAGGGATGTGCTTTTGGCGGTGTCAAGGGTAGATCTCAGCTTAATGGGTTGATTAAGGACTACCAAGATGGAGTACTCAAGGTTGATGAATTCGTTACTGGTACTTTACCACTTGATAAAATCAACCAAGCTATTGATGATTTGCATGGTGGCCAGACTATCAGAACCGTCATTGATATCTAAGTACGCCAATACTGCGCAAAACTGTGTAATCTGTCTATAACCATTGGTAAAAACGCGTTAACACTATCGTTGATCAAGTTTTGGAAATGAACCATTGATTCGGCTTCAGTCATTTCCAAACAGAATTTCTCCTTGACTTTTTGTACTGCCTTTTCATGCTCAATCGCAATATCCGGTATAGACGACTCTGTCATGAGTGCAAATAGGTTTAGAATCAAATTAGCAGATTTTCGTAATATACTGTAACTTGTGAAACAATAGTTTTTGAACTTGTCGAAATTCTCTGACGTTATCCCGCCCATCCCTTCAATAAGCTGGATAGGCAGCTTCATCAATGGAGGGAACGGTTTCGGGTCGCGACCAAGAATGTACCCGAAATCAACATGGAAGAAATGTCCATCTGGTGATATAAGCAAATTATCCAAATGCCGGTCACCGACCCCTAGCAAATACGTAATCACACAATATCCGGCACAAGACTTGATGAAAACGTCCATGACTTCAGGCTTGACGCCTAGCGATGCTTCAGGGTCCCCGTTATGTGCTTGCAAGTAAGGTAAAATCCCATGGTACTCTTGTAGTACTGTTGCTAAAGTTTGGTTGGGGATAAACCGTAATGCCCCGTCTCTAGGTCCAGTGGCCAGAATCTTGTATGGAGTCAGTTTCAAGTCTAGATTCTCATTGCGTAGCAATTGATCCATAAGATTGATGATTTGAATAACTAATTGATCTTGTCGCAAATCATCTCCGCTTTTGAAAATTATCGGGTACTTGGTTCCGGTATCAGTTTCAAAAACTATCAACAAAGGTGCCAAACTGCTCTTGAATACATTCGATTCTTCAGGAAGTATACCAACAACATTGATACTGGGATCAAGCGGTAACGGTAGTGGCGGAAACTTGGTTAAATCATTCTTAGAATCACCAAGATACGTTTTCAACTTTTGGATTTTCCGTTGCCTTGTTTCCTTCATTGCCCGGATCTCCATGGCCAGTTTCATTATAGTGTTCATTAATTTGATCTGTGAGTCCAAGATTTTGATCCTTTTGAGCCCATCCTGACCACTTGATTGTAATGTATGCAAATAATGGGTCAGCACTGGTTTAAAAATCTTGTTGCCATTACTAGTAGATTTATCCTTGGACTCAACTGACAAGTACCAGTACAAGTAATTACCCAGCATGAAATTCTCACATCCGCGCTCAATCAAAAACTTGGCTAAAGGAGATAACCTGCTAGATCCCACGTTCTCAAACTTGAGTGCTTCGACTAATTGTAATAAATATAAATTCAGTTCCAAATCATTGGCTTTTTTCAGTCTATCAACCGCATACGACCGTACGGCGGGGTCTTTAAACGAAGGACCTAACAACTCTAATGCATCATCAACACCAATCTCAGCCCACCGGGGTAACATCTCTACCGCCTGCTTGGCTTCAAACGCATCTTCCCAGGAAACTGCCCGTAAAAACTTGCCCAGCGCTTGTCGGTGCCTCGACAGGTAGTATCTAAACTTCCACACCGCATTTTTCTCATCGTCAGTCAGCTCTTGACCAGTGGGCGAGTTGATAACCGACATGAGGTCATCACGTATTTTGGCATTCGGTTTGAGCTCTTTATCGAAAACACTCGCCTTATGCGATCGTACTAACCGTCTATACTTGATCTCAACTGGACTTTCAAAAACGTGCTCAGGGTCGTAGATCTGGTCAATTGCCATCCTAGAGTTACCTCCAACGACCGGAGCTCCAGGGATCCCCTCGGGCAAGTACTCCATATCAGAAAACACTACTGGCAAATCGAATTTCATCAACTCAATGTACAAGTACCGTTCAATATCGGAACCACCACCATTACCACCACCAGCTGCAGCAGATCTGTGTTGTCCCATTTGACGACGATTGACGCGTTCAATCTGGCGGTACACCAGACTATCCAGCCATTCTACCTGCGCTATCTCGCCAGACTCATGGCTTTTCAGCAATCGCTCAAGCCGACCCATCTCGTCCGTGGGAGACACCGTGCCGTCAGTACGGCTGGGATCATGACCATCGCCTTCAACGCCGTTCCACAGCCGCAGTTTCTGGGTGCCGCGTTTCAAAGTGTAGTCATTGTGCTCAAACAAGTTAACGGACGTGCCGCCAAATGGAGGGTTGTTGTTGGAGCTGTTGTCGAACGCTCCAGGACTCCAGATCGTTATAACCAGTCGTGCTGACCTTGGTAGTTGCGAGTACCTTATAGGTAATGTCACCCACGTATTCCATCCACGCGCAGCCAAGGGCTTGTACAGTGTAGTGACAGGAACAGTCAATGGCTTGCTGTTGGCAAAAACCTGTAAAGTCGCCCGTAAATCTTGGGTGTTGGCCGTTTCAAGCTCGGGGTGCTCAATAATCTTTGACCGTGGTACGGGAGGTATATCGCCATCAACATAGCATCTTTTCGTTAGCCTTTTTGTAACACGAGGAAAAAAAAGAAAAATACAAAAGGTAATTCGTACTTACAGTTTCACTTTGATATCTGATTCAATAGTACCAGACAATCCAAACGAGAAGGCCTTGCTGTCCATGTTTGTCAACTGGAAGACCGTGCAAATAAATAAATAATGAAGTTGTGCCTAAAGTCAACTAAAGACGATCGATCAAAATACAAATCTGTACGATAGGTGAATCTGGGGTAAATGGACACGAATATATTAAATAAATATAAAAGTTTATGTACAAATGACAAGATTAGTATCTCTGTCTTTTAGGTCTATACCTTTGGGGGACTTCGTCTTGGAACGAGTAGTCCTGTCTTGATCTGGAGGATCTGTCAGACGAGTTTCTATTATCGGATCGAAATCGGTCGTTACTGAATCTGTCGTTATTGAACCTGTCGTTGCTTCTGTACCCTCCTTTGAACCCTGATTGTCTTGGTCTTGAGGATCTTGATTGCTCAGTCCAGGCACGACGAACAGCACCGGGTATTTCAGTTCTATCTAGCCCGAAAAACTGGCTGCTCTCAAGTTGCGAGTTATGGAACGCACGTTTATCTACTGAACTGGCATATCGCGATAACACAATGTAAATGCTACTCAAGATTTCCTGGTTCTCGTCTTGGGTGAACATTCCTTCCAGTCTTGGCTGGACCTGTTCCTCCAGCTCAGTGTTCGCCTCCCATTTCTGGGCCTGCATGGAGATGTTTTCCCGCTCGAGGTCTTTCAGAAACCGTCGCTCGAAATTCGTCAACACTAGCAACGAGTCACCTCGTCGTCCGATTCGAGCAGTACGCCCGATACGGTGGATGTAAGTCTCGGTGTTTCCTGGTGCCATGATCTGGACAACGTGGCTGACGTGGGGGAAATCCATACCACGGGCAGCTACGTCAGTGCATACCATAATAGCGCTCTGCGCCTTACGGAACTGGCTGCTGTACCTGCTTCGTGTAGGCTGGGTCTGTTGCCCGTGGACATCGTACACTTCAATACCCTTGATACGGTCGTTGAGGAAAGTGTCCTTAAGCGTACGGGTGAAGTGCTTGACAAGGTTGACAGTGGGCAAAAACACAATAGCCTTGTAGTTTTTGGCATCTTCAGCGGTCTTGACGTCTTTCATGATCAAGTCCAACGATGCGACGTAAACGTCGGCAAAGCTATCACAGACTACTGCACGCTGGTTCACAAGGTCCCTGATAGGAGTATCGTCCTCCTGAACGGTATTGATAACCAATGGGTTTGATCCTACTTCGTTTCGTGCTAGCGAAACAATGTTAGGCTTGGTAGTGGCTGAAAATAACAAAGTTTGAACATTATCAGACCCTAGTTCTTCTAATCTGTACCGGATATCTTCAAGCGCCTGGTTGAACCCGATATCAAGCAATAAATCGCATTCGTCAAGTACTTTGACAGAAACATTGGAGAAATAATGGTCGTAAGAATCATTTGTAAGGTAATCGTACAATCTGCCCGGAGTGGCAACGATAATGTCGGAAACTTCATCAGGTTTGCCCCGTCCAAAGCTTCGCTGAGCCTGACGGTCAAAGTTAATGCCTCCTACAAGACACCCCACCTTGATTCTGGTCAAATCTCCAAACTGAGCAAGTTTCTGGATCTCTACAGCAACTTGTTCGGCCAAATCTCTGGTAGGGGTGATTATAAGTCCCGAAACTTTCTTAGCATCACCAGACCGACGCGTTTTCACTTTTTCCCAGACTTTCTGGAGAAGAGGGATGCCAAATGCAGCAGTCTTACCAGTACCAGTTTTGGCTCGAACAATCATTGACCCCTGGGTTAAAATAGGAATCAAACTCTTGCTCTGTACTGTAGTCAGCTCTTTATACTGACGGCCATGGAACATGGAATTAACCAGTCTCCTGTCGAGAACTTCATGCTCAGCAAGTTTAAGTGTGGGTATACCTGAAAACCCCTCGGCAGGACTGGTTTCAGGCTCAGTGTCTTTTAATGTATCTAAATCAAGTCCAGACAGTTTGGCGTAATCAACATTATAATCACTTTCTCCCATGAGCCCGTCGCCTTTAGCAGTCTTATTTACAAAAAGATCAGTCTGGTCGTAGTCAACAACGCCGTTACCACCCTGTGGACCCCTACCGCGCCTATTATTACCTCTTTGGAATCTTGTCTGGCTGTTGTTGTTATTCCGTCGTGGACCATTTTGAAACCCATTACTCGGTCTCGTATCTCTGAACTTATTTTTGGTAGCCAACCGTGCAACAGTCGTGGAAAGACCTCTGCTGTAAACAGCAGAAGCAGCGTATCCAATGACTGACGGCCGCAGACCCAAAGCGGTTCTTGAAAACGACCCGTTGAACATTTTTTGACTAAAAAATGTAAAGATTTTGTCAAAAAAGTTTTTTTTTTTGATGCCTGAAAAAAAAAGTTTACTTCCAGGCCTATTCATCCTTTAACTCCAGATCGATTTGACATTAATTTTTTTTACTTGGAATCTCCCAGTGGAACTGTGATTACAGTAAGTATACTGATCGAATCCGACTATTAGCCAGTGGCCAAAATTTCCCAGGAACGTTGAACCAAATAAGAATACTACAAGAACCATTTGTTTACGGTAAAAAAAGACCCTTAGAGCTTGCTTCAAGTGGTGTCGGGATTTTGGGTTGAACGCGTTATTCTGGTTGTGTTATGTTCATTGTGGGTTCTGTAAACATACCAACACAAAGACATACACTTTTGATCTTTGATAGATCATTCATCCACTGATTTACCCAGCAGTTTTTCCCTTGGATTATTGAAAGTTACCACTGTGTATTTGGACGAACTAGAGAGGGTTTGAGGTTCTGGCTGTAGTTTAGAAGTTTTGGTAGAGTTTATCCAAGTCGGCCAACCTTTGTCGTCAGTTGAAAAGTTCACTCTAGTTGATAGTTATTTTAGACGGAAAATACTTGATTGACCTTTCCCGTATACGTTCTGTACTTGATCAGTACTCCATGTGCTGTTAACCGGCAATCAGAACTATTGCTATAATAACTGGAAGAAGAAGGGAGGGACCTGTTTGTAACTGGGACTTTTTCTGCCGTTGAATCGATGAGCTCGCAAGAACAGACCGACGGCGGACCCAGACGGCCTGATTGGTACAATGATCCAAATAATCAGGAAATGCCACGGCAGCAGCAATGGACGGTGACACAGGCACCACCGCAGAACGGGCACCCGTCGTCGTTTGCAGACCACGGTGGTTATCCACCTGTTGGCCCGCAGCTCTACACTAACGGTGGACATTCTGGTCACGCTTACGATAATACAACAGCACCACCACCACCACCACAATGGCGAGGCGCTGCCCAGCACCAGGGTGTAAGTTACTCTGTGTACGGGTCACAGTACGGCTCTTACTCGGGGCAAGCCCAGCCACAGATGCATCCAGGGTACGAACGGTACCCAGAACAGCCGACGTTTAACGAGTATCCGCCCGTGGGCTGGAACATGCACTTGACGCCGCCGCCGCATTATCAGCAACAGCAACAGCAGTTTGATCCACAAATGTCACAGGGATTCGGAGTATCGCAGAGGCCGTACCATCCAGGTGCACCACAGGGATACCCGCCTGTCCAGGGTAATAATGTATATAATGCTACGAATGCCAAAGTTGAGCCTGTTAAAGATGATATCACAAGACCTGTTTCACCAGCAAGCAATACAGATAAGACAACTGCTAAAGAAACTCAGCCAAGTCCAAATGAAACCGATAAAGCGAAGGCTACGTTGGCTACAGATAGGAAACCGGCGATTGCTGAAGATCCCAAGCCTGAAGTTAAGGATATACGGCTAACGGACCTACAGAATGCTATTGAAACCAAAAAAATCACTAACGACGCTATAAAGTTAGCTTTCGCCAACATCACCCCCGAGTCGGTATCAGAGAACGTTTCGTCGTTTGCCGGTGATATACGGACACTAGTGCTTGTCACTCCGAAAGAACTGTGGGCGTCTACTGAGCCGGATACCATTGAGACTATCTGCGAGAGTATTTTGAAATTCGAAAAAGTAGACAATTTCTGGCACGATCTGGCGTACCCCAAGTTCTGCGCGCGAATGACCAACTGGCTCATAACGTTCCACAAGGCCGGCCATTACGATAGTTTCCCCAACGCTTTGAAAGTGATGGCCAAAATAACTATCACTAATAATAAGCTTGTGCAACGGTTACACCAGATATGTCGCGATGTAGTGCTAAACACTACGGTGAGAGAGGTACGCGATGCTGCTAAGAAACTGGAAAACGTTTTACCAGTTCTCATTAGCGAGAATGATGATGTTAAAAATGGTCGTCCGGCGACTAAAGATGCGACCACTGCAGTTACGTCTTCCTCTACTACTAGTAGCGCATCACCAATAACAAGCGCGTCGCGTAAACTGAAAAAGGAAGCAGCAGCTGCTTCGTCAGTGCCGTCAAAGCTGAAACGAACATTGCCCGAGACTGGATCGAAGCCAAAGAAACCTGCTACAAGTACTACTGCTGCAACAGCAGCATCTACAGCAGCAACAAGTACTCCAAGCGCTAAAAAAGTTAAAACGCAGGCTGACAACGGCTCGTTTTTCAATAAACTGGCCATTAATGATACTAGACTGGAAAAACCAAAGCTGGAGAAACCTAAAGTAAAACGGGAACCTATAGATACAAAATCACTGTCACCACCACTGGTCAAACCAGTAAAACCTACTAGTACTGCTAGTAGTAATCCCACGGTTCCATCTGCTACGGCAGCAGCTCCGGCTGCACCGACGTTACTATTTTCTGGAGCTAATTCGCTAAAGAAACAGATGGAGCAGCAGAAGGCCAAGCTTGAGCAACGGAAGGCCAAAGAACCATCTGCACCATTGAAAAAGGCTAAAACGGTACGGTTCAAAGCCGACAACGAGCTGGAGGAAATTTGGTTTTTCGAGTCAGATATCAGTGGGACAATTAAACATACAAGCGACGCCCGGTCGTTCGAGCAAGACGAAGGCCACCGCCATCATCTAGCAAAGATCAATGTCGGCGTAGTAGAAATTGACGAGTCCGACGGCCGTCATTCCCAAGAGATTGACGAGATGGTGCGGTGGTACGAGCCGATGCTTGCAGTCATTACGGACGCCGTCACGGTAGCCGAGCTCGCACATGCTTGCGAAAGCCGTGGCGGGAAAGTCAAGTACGCGGGCATGGAACGCGATACCCAGGTAGAACGCGAGTCGCATACAATGATATACGACGATATCGAGATGCGTCCGTCGCCCAGCGAGCCTGATCCCAGCTCAGTAACTACTGAGACCGACAGGCCGCCCAAGCATATTCCCAACGGGCAAACGTTGCAGAAAATGATTGACGAGCTCGATAAAATGCCGCCTACCGGTAACGCTACCGCAGCGTTGTACGCGGTCATTTCCCGCCACGCACAGCCTATGGATAACTATATCAGTGAGTACGCTCCTGGCGTGGACTATGCACCACCAAAGGCCACCACGCAGCCAGTTGTGCCTGAGTTAGTGGCTGCAGCGGCGGCGGCGGCGGCACCACCACCTGCTAATGTACAGCCAGTATTATCACCAGTAGAGCCCGAACGCACGGGGTACTTCCACACGCCAACGTCTAAAACTGTTTTCCCACCTCCACCTCCACTGCCGCCGTCTGGACCACTGGACGACGAGGAGACGATTCAAGCACTGAAGAAACTGCTGGATAAGTTGCCCCCGCAGACAGCCCAGCCGGCCTCCCAAATATCTCCGGGAGTGCTCGCAGAGAGACAGAGAGATGTACGCAGCTTTGTGGCCAATGATACTGTCACTAATAATAAATGGACGTACCAGTGTAAGTTTTACCCCACGTCTAGCGGATGTCGTGCCGGTGCCAGGTGCCGGTTCTTGCATATTAATGAGTAATTGCATAATGAATGTATAATGAGATTATTTCATCTGTATATTGAAGCGTTCTGCCATGGTACTATTGAATTGCCGAGATTACATAGAGCTGGGATTATGAGTAGTTACAGTCTTCAGTGAAGGTCTTCCCTCAGGTGAGATCTTTGAAGGGTGCTTTTAATACGTTATACCGAGAAGTTATGGGATATGCCAGATTATCTTATCGATCGACGATCAAATTGCTTACGTAAAATATTTATTTTAACCTCCTTATTTTCAAAATCACATTCACTAGTGTATACTCTAACGTAGTTACCACCATTAGCTGGTGTCTTTGTTTAACTAGAACCATTGCATACCACGGTCACTTGAATTCTGCATTTTTCCTTTACTGTTGTGTGTATTAACATGGTCAAGGGCGGTGACGACGACGGGGTTGTAGTGCAGCCGGGTCCGCAGCGGGTGCTGACGACCCAGCTGTTTATTGCATCAGTGATAGGCATGACTGCTCTTATGAGTTTCTGTTTGTTCAGGTACAAGTGGACAAACATGTACGCTGCGCGAGCGACGCGGCGGCCAGGGCTGCCGAAACTGCCGCGGTCGGTGTTTGGCTGGATGAAGTCCTTGTACGACGTGACGGACGACGAGGTGCTTGAGAGCGCTGGGCTCGACGCCTATGTGTTTTTGGGGTTCTTCCGGTGCGCCATCCAGCTGCTATCCACGTGTGCTTTGTTCGCAGTGACTATTATCAGCCCTATACGGCTGCATTACACGGGCAGTATTGACCAAGGCCGTGAGGACGAAGACTCGTGGCAACAAGTGATGAGTTTTGGTAAAAAGCCGCCCAAAAATGGCGATTCTGCTCCAGAGGACTACCACGGGTTTCTCTGGACGTATGTGGTGTTCACGTACGTGTTCACCGGACTCGCGTTGTACTTCTTTTTGCGCCAGACTATGAAGGTCATCAAAGTGCGCCAGCATTACCTCGGCGGGCAGAGTTCTATCACTGATAGAACTATCCGTATATCAGGTATTCCTGAACGGTACCGTACTGAACAGGGAGTCAAGCTGCATATTGAAAGCACAGGGATCGGTAAAGTAGAGTCTGTGAGTGTTTGCTGCAACTGGGAAGCTTTGGACTTGTTATTTGATGACCGTGATAAGATTATCACTAAACTTGAACGGGCATGGAGTGAGTACTTGGGACCTACCTGGACAGAAGAATCGGGATTACCTCATAAAACCACACCATCTAATATTACCGGCAGAATCACTGGCGACGACGAAGAGGAGAATGAGGATACAGATGACGACCATTTCCATAGTAGCGAGGAGAGCGAGGCTGAGCCTTTGCTTGGGGCAAGAGCATCAGTGTTGAACTTGTCACACCGAGAGGGCAACAGTTACAAACGTCCTACCGAGCGTGAAGGGTTCTTAGGAATCTTCGGTCGTAAAGTAGACGTTATTGACAAGTATACGGACTTGCTTGAACAGGTTGACGAACAGATCAAAGAAGTTCGCCGTGAAAACAATTTCAAACCTACCGGCACGGCATTTGTTACCATGGACACTGTTGCCAATGCGCAGATGACTGCGCAAGCAGTGTTAGATCCTACGCCGTTCCATTTGATTGCCAAGCTTGCGCCTGCACCACACGATGTTATCTGGCGGAACCTGTACATGCCCAAAAGCGAAAAACTCATCAGGAGTTACACTATAACCATAGTGTACGTCACTATATGCTTTTTGATGAGTTTCCCAGTATTTTCGTTGGGCTCGTTGCTTGATGTAGCGAGTATTAAGAAATACTGGCCTGCGCTGGGGGCATTCTTGGAGAAATCAGAATGGGCGCAAACTTTGGTCAACGGTATTTTACCACCAATCATTTTGACGTTTATCAGTTTGGGAACCCCCTATGGGTACGTTTATCTTTCGTCTTTACAAGGGTGGGTATCCCACGGCGAAGAGGAACTCTCAGTAGTGAGCAAGAATTTCTTGTACCAGTTTCTGACCACGTTTGTTATCTTCACTACCGGTAGTACCATTTACAAGTATCTTTCGTATTTCAAGGATACCACACAGATTGCGTACCAGCTTGCGAGACAATTGGTTGAATTGAGTTTGTTTTACGTTGATTTGATTATCCTTCAAGGTATTGGTATGTTCCCCATTAGGTTGTTACAGATTGCGCATTTGGTGCGGTTCCCCTTTGTCTTTGCCAAGTGTCGGTCACCAAGAGACCACCGCAACCTATACAAGCCGGCGGTTTTCAACTACGGGTTACACTTGCCTCAACCGATTTTGATTTTAATTGTTGTGATTATTTACAGCGTGCTATCTACCAAGATTCTGATTTTCGGAACAATCTACTTCATTGTAGGGTACTTTACTTACAAGTACCAGCTGCTGTACTCTATGGTACATCCATCTCATTCCACGGGCAGAGCGTGGCCGTTAATTTTCCGACGAGTATGTTTCGGGCTGATCTTGTTCCATTTGTCAATGGTAGGTATCCTCGCGCTAAGAAAGGCGTACATACCGGCCACAGTGCTTACCCCGTTACCGTTAACGACTATTGCATACTGGTACGGGTTTGAGCAGAACATGTTCCCGTTACTGAACTTTATCGCTTTGCGAACCATTGACGTGGAGAACATTCACCAACGCCGCGAGGCAGAAGCCCAGGCACAAGCACAAGCAGCACAGGCAGCACAGGCACATCCAATTGACGAAAGTTCTATTGGTGTTGACTCGTTCCATGATACAACGGAGTTCAGCATAACGACGTCAACGCCTCGCCACGTGCGACGCCGCCAGAGCCGGACGCTTGACGAGTACCGCGAGCGACACCAGCGGTACGTGAACCCGAACCTTGTGCGGCCGCTTGACGGGCCGTGGATAGGCATTGAAGGGAACGAGGTAATTTTTGTTGGATCCCAAGGAACCATGCGACGCCGAGTTCGGTTTGAAGAATGGGAGTAAAATAATAAAAAACCCAACCAACCAATAACGAAGGGGTGTCTTAATTTGCATATAGTTTCAAGTACACTTGTAGTAGAATATCCATAATGTAGCTTCTGAGCACATGCCGCACTGCCATTGCCATGGCGGTTATGAGTATAGCCTTGGGGTACCCGCAGTTGACGATAGTAGCTATCGCCTCGAGGATATTAAAGTTCATAGCCCAGGTGAGCGCGGTGTTGGCCAGCGGGATATCGTAGACCCAGATCAGCGACAGAATGTGGAACAGCTTCGACGAGGACGATATGAGGATAGCCGTTGAGAGCGCGTTTGGTCTGTCCCAGCGGTCAGCGAGCTTCGCGGCGGCGTACCGGATGGTCATGTGGAGCGCGACCGAGTCGAGGATCGCGTACACGAGGAAAAAAAGGTACTGGACAAACACCGACAGCGACAGCACGTATCCGTTTTTCAGCGAGGGGTACCTTCCGCGCTCGGCGCTCGCCCACGCCAGGTAAACGTCGAACAGCGTTATGAGGATCCACATGCGCACGGTGCGTCGGTGCAGCCCGTCGTACTCGTTGGGCACCGACAAAACATTGAACACCATGTGTCTGTAAGCCTGCGGTTTCATCAACATCAAATCAATGGCAATAATAATCCCATCGTGCTCCACGTATTTGTCTGCAAACTTGTTACAGTTAGGACACGCCGTCAGCCGAATATTGGCCGCCGAATACGTCGTGTACAATGAACTGACTTCATGTTGGCATTCTATACAAATCATAATACCGATAGTACAACGTTAACATTAATCACTAGTACCACCAATAATAAAATACAACTAACACCAACTAACACCAACAAAATACAATTTCCGCTTACAAGGACTACAACCATGGCTCAGGTAATAAAATATAATGTATTAGTATTTATCTACATAAAATCGTCATCACCGAAATCATCGAAATTAGTTGTATCTCTGTTATCGTCAATTTTGGCTGAGCTATCCTTCAAAGCGGGCTTCTTCTTCTTGCCCCTGTTAGCTCTTTCTTCACGTTGTTTTTCATTAGTGACCGCGTTCAACGTGCTTGTGACTTTACGTGCCTGGTCAGAGGTGAGCGGCTTGCAGACGTCACGAACGAAATCAGTGACGAAGTTCGAGTACTGCAGCACGCTTTCGTCGTACAGTCTTGTCAAGACAGGCACCAAAGTTTTCCGCAAATTGTCATAGTCGGCCTTGGTTTTGGGCTTAAAGATAGCGAAATCCGACAATTTCGCAGGACCGGCTGCAGCGCGCTCCTGTTCCTGTTTTTTCAGTTGCTCTGCCTCGCGCTGGCGAGGGTGGATATCTACTTTGTCAAACAGAGTCGCAGCGTTGTCTATATCATTCTCAATCTGAGCCTGACGTTGCTTTTCCCGTTTCGCAGCCTCGGACTCCTCGACTTTGGAAACCGCCAGCCGTTCACGCTCCTCCTGCTCTTTCTGCTCCCGCTCGCTGATCCTCTGCTGGCGCGGCACTCTCACTCGCGTAGGACCCACGTCTTTAGATTCTTCGTCATCGGATTTGCCAGCGTCTTCCCACGAATCAAGAATCCCGTCAGCGTCTTCGTCGTCAAAGTTGCCCTGGACGGCTGCCAAGGGCACCTCGTAGTCCTCGTCGTCTGTATTTTGTTAGTACTCCTCTTTACTGGATATATAAGAACACCGTGGTCAACTTACCCCAGTTTGACATGTTGGTTCTATTGCAAGTTTGAAGCAAAAATTTTTTTTTTGATTTTCTATATATTTCTCTGTCTACGTAATTTACGCTGTGGTACAAATAGCAGGTACGTATACAGTGTGGTGAGCTTATCGAAGGGTACCAAGCACAATAAACAGCCAACACCACACAAATCTTAACTCTTTAGAGTACCTACTTACTATACACACCGTGTAAAAGCAGCAGTTGGCAAGTACTTATTTTTGACTTGGGTTTTGCAGTACTTTCAGTTGGTTCAATTGTACTGGTACAAGCTTTGGAACTGCAGCGGACATTGGAACTGCCATCTGGTTACTCCAATCACTGTTTAGTGCGCTTTTGTGTTGTTTAGTGGATTAGAAGACATCGTGATCACCTGATAGTGCGTCTTTGTGCGTCCTTGTGCGTCCTTCCAAGTGTTATCTCGACGACCCGCCCGAAATCCAGTTATTGGAAAATAGAGGTAGTACAATTCTACTCGCTTAAGCTTTACTACTAAGTTTACAAAAAACTACTACCTGCGGGAAGAAAGTACTTGGGTTATGCAAATACCTGCAAGTTAAAGGATTTGAACTTTTTGGTACGAATCAAAACATAATTCCCCAAGGCCATTGAGTTTCGACTTGGAAACAGACAAACAGACAAAAAAACATATATAAAGGGAGACAGAGAGAAACAAAGTTGAAGTTCTCTCCTGTAGGCACATTACCAATGGCCGCTAAAGAGGTTTACCAGTCGCTTGGAGTTGAATTCCAGTGCGATATTACTGATGATTCTATCAGCGGTAAGGGGCTACGGGCCAGCAAGGACCTGGAACCCGGGGACGTTATCCTGAAAGTACCGCAGTCGCTGGTTATCAGTGCGAGAAACATCACGGATAGGTTTTGCCGTGAGAAGGATAGCATTTTATTAGATTTACTTGAGCCGGAGTTCACTGAGAACGAGCGGCCTATCCCCTTATCTGACCATAAGATCATATCCCGGTTCTTGATATACCTGATACTGACTTTCAAACGGGGTAGTCCCGACCCAAAGTTTGGCGAATGGCTCAAATCGTTGCCGGATACTAACCATATCAATTTGCCCATTGCATGGACTCCGGAAGAGCTGGATACGTTGGAAAACACATCTATATACGAAGCGACGCTAGCAAAATCCCAGTCGTTGAAGGCGAGCTACGAGGCATTTGCAGTCAAAAACGGGCAAAAAATTGTCGAGTATAGTCAGTCACCGGGGTTAAGTTTCAATGAGTTCTTACTAGTTGAACAGTGGATATCCAGTAGATCAGTGTCTGTGCCGATCTCAGGACTAGACGGCCAATACGTGCTGACCGAGGCCATTGTGCCGATTTTGGATTACGCCAACCACGACGGTGTGAATACTAACAGCCGGTACGACGTTGTGGAAGACATTAGTAACAGTAGCAACGGAGGAAGCGTAGGGTTGATAGCTACGCGAAGTATCAAGCAAGGCGAAGAGATTACTATTAACTATGGCCCCGAGAAGGGATCAGCCGAGTTTTTGTTCAACTACGGGTTTATCCCCGCAGACCATTTACAGAAATCAGGCGCACAGACGTGTAGGATTTTCTACGATATCATGGATCCGCAGGTGAAGAGCTGTTTGTCGCCAGCCCCCGTTAAAAGAGACGAAGAGGACGAAGTATCGGATGACCCGTACGATGTGGATATAAGCTACGAAGTTCTGTACCAGTTCCTGGAACGGCCGGTTAATTGCATAGAAGTGTCATCGCCCGTATCCCCAGAAGCAGAAGCATCAGCAGCAGCAGAAAAAACTTGGCATGACGATTTTTTGGTGTTACTGGCTAGCGGGAACCACCTAATGCTGGCGCAGCCTGCAGACAGCGAGTACTACCAGCTGGAGTTCAAAGGTCAGGAGGTCAACTTGGAGAACGTGCAGAACGACATCCGAGCAAAGGATCCCAAGGTGTATGCGGGGGAGATTGAACCGATTGCCAGGAAACTGGTAACAACGCTACTAGGCCACTTTGTATCTAAAATGGTGGAAGACGGCAACAGTCATCCATTACTAGCATTGGAAAGAAAACTTTTACAAAGTTTTTGAACACACACATACACACATGCATTATAATTACATGGATGTATGTGTATTTTTGGCAAAAAAACTGGTCATGTGAGTGATCAGTTGAGTACACGTGCATATACAAATGTTATATTTGTTGAGAGAGCGAATGTAACAATATGATTCATTTTGAATAACCGTTTGGGATATAAAAAATAAAAGAAATAAGTGAATAAAAAAAAAAATTTTTTTTGCTCCTCATTTGGTAACAGTTTTTCCCATTGTTCTATGCATGGAAGAAAAAAACCGTTGGGCATTGCAGATCTTTAACAAAAAAAATTTTTTTTTCGGCGTCTACCGAGGATGACCAAATAAATAAAAAAAAACAAATAAAACAAGAAACATAGAAAAAAACCATAGAAAATTTGGGAATTTTTTAGTGAAACCAGTTAATGAAAGCCGTTCATGGTCATTTAACAGTCACTTCCAACTGAATAACCATTCACTACTGGTCTAAGATCAGTTGTTATTGTTATTTTTTTTTTTTGCTTTGTTACCCATTTTAACTGGTGATTTTAGTCCCGATCTTTAAAAAAGCTCTAATTAATTAATAATGGGACCTAAAAATGGTGTAATTAGCAAGTGTCGTTCTTAGTCACTAGCTTCATCTTTCTTTCGTCCTCTGCAAGAGCGCGCATGGCCGTTTTTCAATTGCGGAGAAAAAACAAATTACATACAAAAAATAAATTGTACATCCACACACATCCACGCAGTGTCATTAGATTTGCTTTTAGGTCCTGGGCATAAAAAAAAAATTTTTTTTTGTTTTTTTTTTTCCACTAACAAATATAAATAGTCCCCGATACTTCCCCTCTATTCAGCATACCCTTGTTCATTCTACTACTTCGACCCATTTGATACATTCTACTGTTTCATTTACTGTTTCATTTTACTGTTACATTTTACTGTTTTATTTACTATTTCTGATTATTGATACAAATGGCTGACGAACAGATTCTCGTTTCTACCGGCCGAGGAGGTGCTGGTAACATCAAGCCCACCAACTCTAACGACCTGGCACCACACAAGTCCTTGCCTGGCGAGAACGTGCCACACATCACCCAGGCCGTGTACACCACGGGCAGAGGAGGGTTTGGCAACATGCGCGCAAACAACGACAGCGAGACCACCAGGCTCGCCCAGGACGTTGACGACGATCGAGTGTTTTTCGATAGCGCTATCAAGTCCACTACCAGTAACCCCGGGTTTGGCCGTGGCGGGTACGGTAACCAGATCAACAGAGTGCGAACCAGATCCAGAGACACTAGCGCCAATGCTTCTCCTGTCCAGAGTAATGGCGATGGTCTTGGCCATGATGCTAAAACTGATAAGAATGTTTTCCACAAGGCCCTCAAGTTTTTCAACAAGGATTAGACCAGTTTCAGACAAAAAAAAAAATAATAATGTCTCCTATTTATTCGTAATATAATATAATATAATAATAATTTATAATATAATCTTGGCGTAAAGTCATAATCTCATTTATTTTCATTTACTTTCATTTACTTTCATTAGTTTCGTTTACTCTCGTTGTGGGTAGAAATCTTTTGTAAACCCTGGAACATAATTCAACGGGTACACGTCAAATAGTCTGGTTCTTTTATCAAAGACTAGCATGGTTTTCTGGCTTTCGCTTATCAAGAGGGCATTGTACAGTATACACTGACACCGATACTCTTCCACGTTTCGCACTCTGCCAGGCTCAACGTGCCAGTTTAGTGCCCAGTCGAATCCTTCCATTATTGGGATTTCTTTTACTTTTAAATTGGGTAGTCTCCAACATAACACTTCTTCTTTTATGGTTTCGACGGGTAGGATCTGGTCTCTGCCGTTGGTGAACCGGATCCCGTCCATTTTCATCAGCTTCACCAAGAAACTCGCCAGAATTGTAAACATGTCCTCCAGATTGTATAGTAACCGTTGTCGTTCCAGTGTCATTCCCTTCATGTACTTGCTAGACGAATTAAGCCATCCAAGGAAAACCCGAAGACTGCCTAAACAGGGCTGTAATGAAATGTAATTGGACTGGCATTTAAACAAGTACTGACACTGTTCCTGTATCAACATGAACAGTAACGACAAATACGGATTGATGTACTTGTCAACCAAATGCGGATAAAACTCTTCGTACTGATCTGCCATTAGTATTATCATTAGTGTCAGTTCGGTGAAAATATCCGGTGGCAGTTTTTTAATTAGTAATGTTTCCTGACACAGTTTCCCAATAGTATTCAATTCTTCAGCAGTGACTTGAACTCCGTACCTCGCCTTGGAATTAACCATACGGCCCTCTTGGTCATGGTACGTTTCAGGGGCATGTAATGCAATATATTTAACAACCTGGGTGATAAACTCTTGAACTTCATGGTTCAGTACAACATTACCATTGACGCTACTGTTATTGGTGATCCTTGTTCGGTTCCTCATTAATAATTTATCGTTTTTCCGTAACTTGCGTAACATTGAATCAAGCGTTCTCAACAAATCCTCGTATCCTACACATATAGCCTTACTGATTAGTAGTATAGCCTCCATGTAGTTATACATTTCCCAGTGTAACGACCCGGCTCGAAATAGCGGATCTATCCTATTAGGATCAAAATACGATGACGTGTTGAAGAAAAATAATGCATCATGGTACTCTCGTTCTCCAATACTTTTGCCAAAACAGTGGAACTTGCCAATAGATTCTAACAGCAGGCAAACGACGGACAATTCGTGTTGGTAAAGACTAGGATCACTGATTGCAAGCCCTTCATTTAGCGCGGCTTCAAGTTCTTGTCGTAACTGGTACTGCTGGTGGTTCTGATCTCTGCTCTTATCTTCTTCAATAACCCGTGCTAACAAACCTCCAATACACAATGGAAACAAAACCCGTTTCCACCGCGTATTTGACGGGAACGGATCGAAATTCGCAATATCTGATTGTCGGAAAATGGGCTCCTCGGCTCCTTTCAAGTACTGAAACAGATTATGATACAAATTCACTTTGATCATTCTCATTAGATCCTTAATATACCTATTGTACACCTCAGTTTTCTCAATGGCCTTCAACACGGGGTACAAGTACCGGCTCCACAAAAGCATGTACCACTGTTCTCCAGCAGCCCGGTTGCTAGATACAACTATATTGATGCTCTTGATCATTTCTTCCAGCACCAGCCGCATAATAACCACAAGTTTCATATCGTCATCCGGCACTTTCTCTTTATCATCAGTGAGCTTTAACAGCTCGGAAAACTTCTCTGCTTCAGTGATAGGTGCCCGGCGTCGTGACCCGGGTTTAGATCTACCACTACTGTTACCAGTATCAGACTTTTGAACACTTAGCAAAGATTCGGTAAACCCATCAAGCAGCTCTTTATAATGGATATCTATAAGCTCGACCAAATCCGACGTAGTCGGTTGGTCCAAATCACCCATGGTCATCCTCCTTTTGGTTCGTGTGAAACAATCAGTAAACTCCCTTACCGGAGACCATGGCGCGCCGCGTATATGGTTTAGTCGATGTGTATACAAATCTGACACAAAAATAAATATTCCGATCATCACAGAAAAGTTGTTTCCATAGTCGATACTTACAATGGCACCTCCGTCCGCCCCAGGTTGCAGATTCTTTTTAAAGGGTAAGTGACTCTAAGCCAGGTGGTATGAATGGTAAGACTCTAACTAGTGTAGGAACGTGCAGAAAGGGAGACAAGTGTACTTTTAGTCATGATAAACCTCCGGATGATTTATCTCGACCTTTGCATGAACGGCTAGCCACTCATATTGAGTTTGATTTGAGCAAAAACAGACCTATATGGCGTCTAACGTCGTACGGCGGGCCTCAGTTACTCAAGGGCAAACCGGGGTTTGTTGACCCTGTGTTGATCAGCGGTAAGGATATATCGCCCGAGGAAATGAGGTTCCAGGCGTACGCTGAACGGGACAAAAACACATTTGCAAACTACGAGCAATTGGAAAAACAAAAACTTAATGAAAGCGATGCTATTGTTAATTTTATCTTGAATGACACTAGCAAGTGCGGACGGTACCTTGAACTCATGTCAAACTCCAAAGAAAAACCTCGTCCAATTATTCCAGATAACCTGCCAATCCCTATGAATGCTAACCCATACAATAACTATATCTTTCAAGACACAGCCACTCCAGCTAGCAGTGGGTTTGGCAATAGTGGTACCAGCGGGTTTGGTACTAGTGGCAGTAGTGGGTTTGGTAGTAGTGGTGGCAGTGGTTTTGGCAATAGCGGATTTGGAAATAGCGGATTTGGAAATAGCGGATTTGGAAATAGCGGAACAAAGTCTTCGTTTGGGTTTGGTAATACTACCTGGGGTAAAGGCCCAGGGTTTGGTCAATCAAGTAGCACACCTTCGTCACCATCGCCAGCACCAACATCTTCTTTTGGCCAGAGTTCTAATGGGTTTGGTCAGCACACTTTTGGCCAACCTGCTGCTACTAGCCCGTTTGCCAGGAGCGCAGGTACAGGTACAGGGTTCGGTCAACACACTTTTGGCCAACCACCAGCAACAGCAACAGCAACAACAGGTACAGCTACTAACGGGTCTACGGGTGCGTTTGGTAATACTAGTGCAACGTCTCCGTTTGCGCAAATGGGTACCGGCCAATCAGCGTTTGGCAATTCTTCTTCGGCGTCGCCGTTTGCAACTTTACAAGCCAAGGAAAACATATTTGCAAAGTCTGATAGTCCTCAGGGTAATCAGCCGGAAGTGAAATCAGCGTTCACGGCGTTTGCAAACCAACCATCGCCCTTTGCTGCTGCTAATGAAGGTGCAAAGTCTCCGTTTGGACAGTCTCCATTTAATAGCCAAAGTAACGGGCAGTCTCCATTTGCTGCGGCTAACGATGCTACAAAGTCACCGTTTGGTCAATCGGCGTTTAATAATCAGGGTAATGGGCAGTCGCCATTTGCTGCAGCTAATGATGCCGCAAAGTCTCCGTTCGGTCAGTCGCCATTCCAGGCTAACAGCCAGAGCAATACATCACCGTTTGCTAAGGCTAATGAAGCTGCAAAGTCTCCGTTTGGTCAGTCTCCATTCCAAGCTAGTCAGAGTAATAACGGTCAATCGCCGTTTGCCAAGGCTAACGAAGCTGCAAAATCACCGTTCCAAGCGAGCGGTGCTACACAGTCACCATCACAGGGTAATAAAGTGGCAGATGCTAACCCGTTTGCAGTTTTGGCTGATGATAAAGCAAATGTCGATGATCTGACATCAAAGGCTGGTGGGTTTACGTTTGGCAGTACCAGCCAGGAACAAAAGGCAAGTCCGTTTGGCCAAGCTACTAGCACTGAACAAAAGTCAAGTCCATTTGGGCAAACTAATACCACTGAACAAAAGTCAAGTCCATTCGGCCAACCAGCGAGTGCATTTGGCAATAGTGACCAGAAACCAAGTCCCTTTGGCCAAACGAATACAGAACAAAAATCAAGTCCATTCGGCCAACCAGCGAGTGCATTTGGCCAGAGTGAACAGAAACCTAGTCCGTTTGGTCAAACTAGTACAGAACAAAAACCTAGTCCATTTAGTCAACCAACGAGTGAGTTTGGACAGACTAGTACAGAACAAAAAGCTAGTCCGTTTGGACAAACTAATACAGAACAAAAAGCCAATCCATTTGGCCAAAGCAGTCCATTTGGCCAGCCAACCAGCCAGCCCAGCCAGCCCCAGTCATCCGCTGCACTTAAAGATAAAATGTTTATCCAGGATAGCCAACTTGAGGAACTTTTACCAATAGATAAACTTGCCTCTGAATTTATCGAAGCGTTCAAGGCCACCAAGTTCATGCTAGGCCGGGTACCTGACATAGCACCACCATTAGAATTCAGATAAATATATTTATTAACTACTTTTTTTATTTTTCTCTTTCCTTCCTATTTCATACAGATAAATATTTTTTGGTAATTGATATTAACAAATCACTTTTAGATGACGCCAACTGATAAATTTCTTTATACATTGTAATCTGTGTTTGTAGAACATCGTTTTTAGATTTTATTCCTCGACAAATGTTTTTCAAGTCTTGTTCCATATCTTTTCTTATAAATGGCTTAGTCAACGATTTATCGAACCCTATTTCGTCGTAAGCTTCTACCAGTGCAACTCCTAGATTCGAGGGGATCATTTCCGGGTTAGACGAACTGCCTCGGTTGTTCTTGATAACGTAACCACGTGCCACTATTTTTTCTATATGTTCTGCCATGGTCGCGTCGGTGCCTATCCCGTTAGCATCCATCAGCCCTATCAGTTCCGGTTCAGTCAGGTAAGTCGGCGGAGACGTTTCACCTTGTTTGATCAGTGCTTCCAGTATTTTGATTTTCTGGCCCATAGTGAACTCGGGTAAATTTGTGTTGGACCATTTCATGTAAGGGTAGATTTCCAAAAAATTACGTTCGAGAATTGTCAGCCCCTTGGCATTGAAAAACTCTCCACCCCAGTCGAACTTGACCGTGCTGTTTAAACCTTTGGCATCTTTAGAGCAGCACGCCAGGAAATGGTCGGTGATAAACTTGTACACTTTGAACTCGTCGTTGCTTTTGAAAATCGAGCTATCGGTAGCTGTGCGTATGGGGTGGATAGGCGGATGTGCCTTATCGTCATGTCGGCCTCTTCGCGGCTGGTCAAACCCGTCCTGATTCAAAAGCTTCTGGCTGTAGTTACCCCATATCCTGCTGCTGGTGTGTTTGCCTACCAGTGCTTGTAACCCTATAGACGGATCAAAGCTGTCAGTTTCCGTACGCGGGTACGATATGAACCCTTGGTTGTACAGCGATTCTGCGATATCAAGGATCCGTTTCGAGCTCATTTTCAGGTACTGCGCGCCGAGTTTCTGGAGCTGGACAGTTGTCAGAGGGAACGGTTTAAATTTCGTTACCGGTTTGGTCTTGTAATCGGCGACCGTGACTTCGACTGGCGACACCGACAAACACTTGTCGTAAATGACTGTAGCGGCCATTTTGTCAAACAGGTGCACGCGTTCCCACGATACGACATTATCCAAGTCGGCGAGCTTCAGATGGATATACCAGAACGGTTCCTTGACAAAGTTCTGGACCCGTTTGTACCTGTCCACGACGAACCCCAGCGTGGGGAACTGGCACGAACCGTATGAGATCACGTCGCCGTTGATCTGGGCAACGTTACGCTGCAGAAGCAAAGTCTGGAACCGCGTTAAAGCCGACCCTGTGCGCAGGTCCAGCTCAATACGCGCCTTGACTGCGTCGACCTGTTTCATGTCGAGCTCAATGGGCCGTATAGCTGCCTGGCGCAGATGGGTGTGATCCACATTGTTGAAACTTGCCCGCAAGACCCTAATGTTCCTGTTACCGAGCCGCGCCGCCTGCAACACTTCCCAGCCAATGTACTCGCCCTCGCGGTCGCAGTCTGTCCATATGTACAGGATATCCGAGTTGCGGCTCTGGTCGCTGATGTTTTTCGCCACGGCAGACATCTTGGACCCGTTCGCGGTCTTGATAGGCGCATCAAACAAAACGTCGGGCGGGAACCCTTGCCAGCTGCTGTACTCTTTGCCAAAATCCGACTCCATCAGGTGGCCCAGTACAGAAGACGCAGTTACATGGCACGACCCCCATTGTGGGAAATTGAACTGGAACTCATAGTTCTTGATATACTTGTTCCCAGTTATTGATCTCTGTTCAATGGAATTAGTATACAAGATAATGAACAAAAATGAATGAATAAAAGTAAAAAAACCAGCATCCACTGGTAACTTACAGTAGTACTTTGACCTCCGCTAAGAGCAGCGGCTATGCTTTTGGCAATAGACGGCTTCTCAGCTATGCATAACACTTTCATTGGCCATCAATTCGCGAACAATATTTACGTTACGCGATACGATCACAGTACTTATTTATTTACCTAGTAGATACCTTAGAGTAGATACTTGAAATGGATACAATAGACACAAATAGTGAATACAGAATTTCACAGAGAATTTCATAACAATAGTAAAGTAATAATGCAAATGAATTGTATAATTCTATAATAAATAGTGGTACTAGCTTGTTCTAGTAAACAGATATATATATATATATATGAATATCACGTGACTCACGTGACTATGCAACTTGAATGATTTGAGAAGATTTTAGGAAATTTTCCACTTTATCAAGCAGATAGGTAGTGTTGAACACCAGTTCACTCACATTGACTGAGTACCTGTGCAGCTTTTCATTAAACGAGTTTGTCAGTGGTTCTGTCGTTAACTGGGACACACTTAACCGGTAAGTGATATCTGGGTGGTGGATAATGTACTCTTGATCGTCTTTACTCCAGTCTTTATCTATCAGCTGCGACGACTGGAACACCACCAGATGGTGTTTGTCCACGGGGATACTCATTTGCATGACCATGAGCCCGTAGTAGTCGTCTTCCAGAATCTCCACATCGGTTTTCCCGCATACCTGGATCTTTGCCTGTGGTGATAAGTTGCATGTACTTGTGCTTGATTTGGTTACTGTGACTGTACTATCTTCAGAGTCTGAATTGTGACACGAAGATACTGGCGAGGTTGAATGAGACTGGGAGAAGTCGTACTCGAAATCACGGCAGTTGTTGGACTCAATAGTGAAAGGCTCTATCCACTTGACTTTTTCGTTTTCAGTGTCCACGTCTGGCGGGTGGAAACTAATTACCAGATCTGAAGCTATTCGTGCGCGACAAGCAGCTGCTTCCTTGATAACCCAGTTCATTTCATGGGACACTTGTAGCAATGAAAGCAAAGTCTTGCAGTCGCAATACCCGGCTATAAGGTACTGCAACTCCCTTGGTAATTCCATGAACATTGTAATTGTAATTGTATTCTTGTATTGTATTTTTGTATTGTATTAATGTATTTGTTCAAGGTTTACATCGTTGAAATGCCCCGGTATTTAAAGCAATTTCTGGCTATACCAAGAAAGTGGTCAGACTTTATTATCGGGTACTCGATAAGACTTTTTTTTTATCGTGTTTTGGTGAAAAATAAGCTTATCGGGTGGAAAAATAACTCCGGATAATTCCGATCTCCAAACGGAACAATCCGAAAGTTGAAAATCAATTATTCCGAAGTCACCAGATTGAAATATCTATTTATATTATTTATACTTATATTACTTGGATATTGTTTATATTAAACTTAACTTAGTTTAATTTATAATTTATTAATATTTTCTTTATTAATATTGATAATATTTATTCATATTTTCTTTATCATGTTTTAATTGGTTTTCCCGGATCTCTTCTTGACGGTTGAAGCGCATTCAGTTCCGAGGAAGTAGTCCCACCATCTGAACGACGAGGCGTAGTTACCAATGAAGTACTTGTGGTGGTCGTCGTGGTGCTCAGCGCCCGACCAGAAGGGCAAGAAGTTTCTCAATGACCAAGGGAAGTCGTAGCCCGAGTGGGAGTCAATTGCTTGCAACAGACGCATGATGACCCAGGACAGCACGGTCAAGAGATGCACGTTGCCAAAGAGATATGCATACAGTAAGGGGCTGCCCACGGTACCTGTACCTGTGAACGCGACCTCGGCAGGGTGAGCGTACTCTGCGGTGAGCCCGAACGGAGCAGCGTACTTGTGGTGTTTCTTGTGAATGTGCTTGTAAATCTTCTTGTGATGCAACAGTCGGTGTCCCCAGTAATGCCAGGTATCCTCCAACAAGAAGAAAACAGACAACTGCAGCGCCATGGTCGCCAGGCTGGGGAACGGAACGCCAAAGTTGATGTTGAAGAACTGAACCATGGGGTGGAACGCAAAAATAGGAACAGCCTCAATAAATATATGAGCAGTAACGACCTCGCGCAAACACGTCCAGTAGTCCATGTTGCTGGGGATAAACTGGGCCTGGATCTTGTACTTGCGGAAGTATGGAATGCGGTCAATGATCAACCAGGGCAAAGACCGGCCAAAGTATACAAACTCGTGGAAAAACAGAATCATCACTCCGGTCGCAAGCATGTCATTGTTCATGTACTTGTAATACGAAAACCACTGCTTCTCTAACCAGTTCAGGTTGGCAATGTTGCTATCAGGGATATTCTTGAACACAGATTCAGCCGTTGCAGCTGCCCAAAGATCAGTTCCGTTTCTATTCCTTGTTAGTTCATTCATAGAGATAGAGATAAAGAAGAAGAAGAAGAAGAAGAAGAAGACAATAAAACCCAAATAGAACACTTACGCCATGGTTAAAACGAAGGATGAGGAGATTGAAGGGAGAAAGACAAGGAGAGGAAAAGAGGAGGAAGAAACACACTTATATAAAAAGTGGAACCAAAAAAAAAAGGTGATAAATGCACCCTACCAAAATAAAAGAAAGAATGATAAACGATGTATACTGAGAACCACCCTCGCTCGCCCTCGTGTGCAAAGGGGGGAGAAGGGGCCTCCTCGAGGAAAAGAAAAAAAACCCTAAAAACCCGTTTTGATCGCGTTCGCTCTTCGTCTCGATCGGTTACCTCGTATTCGTCGTTTTCTTGAAAAACAGCCCATCTTTGTTAGTGGTATACAAGGGCCACATAATAAATACACATAAACAGATACAAACAGATACAAACAGACACAAATAGACATAACCATTTTTCCAAAGTCAACTGCCGGGTAAGTTGAGTGCAGTTTGTCCAAATCATGTTTCCTGTCCAATGATACGCACTTATTGGTCACAAATAATGGGTTAGGTGGATTCCGGGGTAATTGCGAAATTTCGCCGAATGTGTAGATCTAGATCTTCTTGTACTGCTACTACTAATACTGCTAATACTGCGCAGTTGCTAGTTCACTAACATCTACTTTTACTTCTATTATCAGTTGACCGAACAAACATGTCCAGGTATCCTCTGTTGAACAGGTCTGTCGTGGCACGGTCTGTCGTGGCACGGTCTGCTAAGCCTCGAGCTTGTGGGTTGGTCACCCCACTGCAGTTGGCTTATAGATCGTACTCTTCGCGGAATCAAATACCTCCACAGCCTTCAAAATCGAGACCAAATTCTAAAATCTTCACAAACCTTCTTATAGGATTCGCCGCAGGTTTGGGTATTGGCTTATCTTCTCTATTTGTAAATAGTACCGCTACTGATAGTACTACTAGTACCAGTACTACTAGTGATAAATCTACGTTACCGTTGGAATTGCAGACTGCTCCTGTTTATGCCATTGATTTTGATAAACAGGCTGTGATTGGTAAACTGAGAGATATTGTTGGCAATGATGGGGTTTCTGTCGGTGAGGATGACTTGAAAGAGCATTCGGATACTTATTGGCAGAGTTACCATCCTCCTCCGGAGGATAAGCCTCTGTTTGTGGTTTACCCCACAAGTACCGACCAGGTTTCCCAGATTATGAAGATTGCGCATGCGCACCGGCTGCCTGTGATTCCGTTTTCCGGCGGTACGTCTTTGGAGGGCCATTTCAGTCCTCTCGGTATCCCCACCATCAGTATAGATTTCTCCCGCATGGATAAGGTGCTTGCCGTGCATAAGACCGATCTCGACGTTGTCGTACAGCCCGGAATCGGCTGGGAAGCGTTGGGTGACATTTTGTCCGACTATGACCTCATGTTCGGCCCAGATCCAGGACCAGGCGCGTGTATCGGTGGTATGATAGGCACTTCGTGCTCAGGCACTAACGCGTTTAGGTACGGTACTATGCGCGAGAACGTGGTCAACCTGACTGTAGTGCTTGCCGATGGCACGGTGATCAAAACGAGACAACGACCTCGCAAGTCCTCGGCAGGGTACCATATGACCGATGTCTTCATTGGAAGCGAGGGAACTTTGGGTATTGTCACGGAAGCCACGCTCAAAGTCTTGCCCAAACCGAAAAATGTCAGCGTCGGCGCAATGACGTTTGAGAATATCCACCAGGCCGCAGATGTGGTCACGAAGATTATCCAGGAAAATATCCCCCTCGGCGCAGTTGAAGTTCTGGACGAGAAAATGATGCAGATCATGAACCAGACTGACGTTGGTGGACGGAAATGGATTGAGGCTCCTACTCTGTTCATGAAGTTCAGCGGCACGCCTGAGGCCGTCAAGGAACAGATTGCCAAATCTAAAGAAATCGGCGACCAGCTCGGAATGAAAACCTTCGAGTCGGCTACAGACCCTAACCATATTGAGTCGCTATGGTCAGCTAGGAAAAACGCACTATGGTCGACTATAGATGCTGCTCCAAAGGGCAGCAAAGCCTGGACTACCGACGTAGCAGTGCCGGTATCGCAACTGAGCGATATCATTTACCAGACTAAAGAAGATATGGACAAGCATGGGCTATTTGGTACTATTGTCGGTCACGTAGGCGATGGCAATTTTCATGTCATTCTCACTTATGACCCGGAAACCCAGGAACCTATTGCTGAAGATATCGTTCACAGAATGGTCGAAAGAGCGCTAAAAGTCGAGGGAACTTGTACCGGCGAACACGGGGTAGGTCTGGGCAAGAAAAGCTACTTGCCAATAGAATTGGGCCAGTCTACTGTAGATGCTATGAGAGTTATCAAAAACGCTCTAGACCCGTTATGTATCCTTAACCCTAACAAGGTTATTGATATTCAGCTACCCAAAAGTAAATAAACAAAAGTAAATAAAACAAAAAAGACATTTCCATAAAAACGTTATAAATAAAATAATAAAAATAAAAAAGTTATCTAAAATCAAAAGACTCAAACGACTTGCATGTATTGACATGGGATAACTCCAGTCTTTGAAATCTATCGGATTTGTCATGATAATATAGTCCCGAAATGGTGTTATGCAATTGATCAAAGCAAACATAGTAAAACCCATCATATGAAGCGCCTTGAACGTTTTGAACGGTATGGTCAGGCACTAAGAAGCACTCTTTCCATCTCATGTATATCTGATCGCACTCAGTCCAGTTCTCGTGAACGTAATCTGGATCGCGAAGTGTCTTATTTTGAGATCTCCAAGACGAGAACCGTGACCAATGAGTGATATCAGTAGACTCAGATGCACCCCACTCGGGCCGTCTGGTGATGAAAGAGTATAGCGGAGATATCATCTCTCCCTCGAAATAAGTTATCAGTGTAGGATGGTCGTCGGTTAACCCTTCAATCTGTAAGTATCCACATAAAAATGCTTTATCCATGTCGACATGCTTGATATCAACAGTAACTTCATACGTCGACCGGCCCGACTGTTGCGAGCCTACAAACCTACTGCCTGCGCGCAGTATAGAGTTCGTCATATTAGTTCCCCCGTTTCGAGGAAACTTCTTGGTACAGAAAAAGTCCCCATTGTCAAAACAATCAGCTAGTCGTGGCTCTTCATTCTCACTTGTTTTATGCAGTTTATCATTAGTATTAGTGGTGGTATTAGTGGTATTGAGCAAGCTCTTTCTTCGAACATCGCTTTTCACTTTGGCTATAGTCGAGTCCTGGTCATTTGTCAGCGGTTCGTTGGCTAAAACGGCGGAAGGAGCGTGTGCAGGCATTATTGATGAATCAAAGAGATAGGTGTCGTTTCAAGGTAGCCGGACAGCCGAAATAGGTGCAAGTAACGAAGAAAAATTGATAATAAAGAACGGAAACGACCTAACAAAAGTCCAGTAAGAGTCCTCCAGAGTAGAACAAAATAGATGGTTCTCAAATCCCACTTGCAAAGCAATAAAAATCAAAAAATCAAAAGTATCCCTGGTTGAGTCAAAGTTCGTGGTTCTAAAGAGAGAAGCAGAGAATCAGGCTTTTTTTACCCGAAGAAGAGAGAAAATTTGTGCATGACGTAGTTGGGCTTATATACACTTACTAAAACACCCATAAACGTTAATTAACGTGTGATTCCCAACGCGGGCCATTCCGATCGTACCCACCGTGTAAACTCCACCAGTCATTTACACTCACCGGTGATGGACAATCCCGGAACTATTCAACCAGTATCCACCATTTTACTGCCATTTAACTACCATTTATTGGTACATTCAAGTCAGAATGGGCATTTTGCTGACAATTAGAAGTGGGATTTTGGGTACTGTCGCCAGACGTGTTGCTCCTCCGCCGGCCAGTATCCTGTTTTCCCGGCCGTTTGATGGTGGCAAGTACGATTTCGTTGATTCGTTTGCCATTGATTGCACCGCTAGCAAGGATAAAAGTATCAGGCACTTGGCGGACTGCGTGTTTGGTAACCCCTCGCTATGGTTCACCGTGCTTCTATCTGTGCGTGACCGCGTCATGTCGTTGTTTGGAGTGAAACCGTCGTGGCAGCTGCGACAAGACGCGATTGCCAGTAACACCCCAGTTGTGGGGCTTTTCTCAGTGATTGATTCTCACGAAGATACTGAAATTGTGCTGGGCGAGTCCGACAAACACCTGGATTTCAAAGCATCGCTCTTGAAACAGGTCGACGCCGATTCTGGAGAATGCCAGCTGGTGGCTACGACTGTTGTAACGTATAACGGAATACTGGGGAAACTGTACTTGACTATAATCAAACCGTTTCATGAACTGGTAGTAGTTTCCAACCTAGAACGAGCTGCCAGCTCCAACTGGACTATTTCCAATGGTAAATGAAAATGGAAATGGCAATTGATAATTGAAAATTGAAAATTGTGACTCGCTTATCTTATCATTACCCTTTAAGGCAACATCGATCTATGATAGCCGCCGTTCTTTTTCACTACTAGTATAACGAGCGGGAAAATTGTATATAACTAGCATTATCGATTGAAGGCTGAAATTTTTTGATACCGCACAGAACACTTTGACCAAGGGAAATAATGGCCGATATTGATGCTCATTTGGTTGAAGCTGACCCTTCCAGTGACTCTACTCGGGTTTTTAAAGACGTTTTCGCTGGAACTTGTGGTGGTATCGGTATGTTTTTGCTTTAGTATTTTTTGTTTTTTGTTACTTGTGTTTTGTTTGTTTCTAACAATCTGTAGCACAAGTTTTATCAGGCCAGCCGTTTGATACTACCAAAGTACGACTACAGAGTGCTCCTGAGGGGAAGTACTCTAGTGCACTTGATGTGGTCAAGCAGTTAATCAAGTATGAAGGTGTTTCTGGGTTTTACAAAGGTACTCTTACTCCTCTCATCGGAGTAGGTGCTTGTGGTAAGTTTTAATGGCATTTGAAGTTTATGAATCTGCCACTAACGTATAGTGTCTATCCAATTTGGAGTTAATGAGTTTATGAAACGAGGTTTTGAAAAACGAAACAGAGATAACGGATTACCACCATCACTAACTTATCCGCAATTTTACTTATCTGGAGCTGCTGCAGGTATAGCTAACGGGTTCCTTGCCAGTCCCATTGAGCATATCCGTATACGGCTGCAAACCCAGACCAGCGGCAACCTTGCTTACTCTGGTCCCTTGGACTGTTTCCGCCAGTTGCGACACGCTGGCGCTGTTTTCAGAGGGCTGGGGCCTACACTGTTACGAGAGGGTCATGGCATGGGCGCATATTTTTGGGCATTCGAGGCATTGGTCAATAACGATATGACCACTAATAAAATTGATAGAAAGGATATCCCCGGATGGAGGCTGTGTCTTTACGGTGCCAGTGCAGGGTACGCAATGTGGCTGACGTGTTACCCTATAGATGTGATAAAATCTAAACTGCAAACTGATAAGCTACAAAATGATTCAAGAGTGTACAAGAACTCTCTGGATTGCGCAATTAAAATCTATAAACAGTCTGGGGTAAAAGGTTACTTCCGAGGGTTTGTCCCCACTTTGCTGCGAGCTGCACCAGTCAACGCTTGTACTTTTTATACGTTTGAACTCACGATTCGTCTATTAGGATAAGTTTATCTTCAAGACGACGGAGTAGATAATCAACTTCGACTTCTTTGGTCAGCGGGATAATCAGCTCTTGGTAAATCTTCACAACAGTTTCTTTCTTAATACTTCCTTGAACTTTCTGACTCCACCGTAATGTAGGATCTGTACCATAAGTCTCTGCTTTTAATTCTAATCGTTTCAATACCTGCTGTTCTACAGCTTCGTTGGTTATAGCCCTGTCTATCCCCTCGGCGTCCTTTTCCTTGATCAGCTTGATGAACCGTTCTTGTTCGGACTGGAATTTAGACTCGGCGACAAATTTGCCAAAATGAATTCGTCGCGATATCGCCTGTAGCAGCTCAATGTCTGCCAAAGCAGTGCTGCCCCAGTTCTCTTGCTGGTCAGCGTCACCCGCAGCTATCAAGGGAACAACGTCTGAAATGTACCGACTCAAAATCTTCTTGTTAACGTCAATCTCCCGGTGGTAATTGGCAAGAACTTGTGGGTACTTTAATGGTGGTAAAATAGGTGGTTCCAACTTATCAGGGAAAAATGGCATCTCATCCGGCGCCTCGTACCGTCTCACCTGTGCTACGCTAGTTAGATCCAGTAAGAAAATAGAACTTTCATATACAAAACTTACAGTGAGTTCGTTCACATTCAAGTAATAACCAATCAAGAAATGATCCTTCGAAATTGGGTATTTTCAATAAGTTAGAGTCATAAACTGACGGAGAACTGTAAAATTGACCTCGTTCAACAAGATTGAAAACTATAGTCTCTTCCATTCGAATAAGACTGGCCCGAATATTGGCCAAGTCCAAAACTGTCTTTGGTTTCTTGAAATCCATCTTGTGTGATATTGAATACAATGCAATGGTAACTTGATTTCTAAATGATACAGCTTTAAGCCTAGCTTTATTTACTCATCGATCGATATGGAAAAAAAGATACGAGAGAGTGTACACAACCCTCGGCTTATCGCCGCTAGATAAATACAATGGGGAATAAATAAATTAAATATCTTTACTTGATGGAAGTGACTTTGGTTTGTCAGTTCCATAGTTGTCAATGTTATCGCTGTGGTCACGTACCAGCAAGAACCGTTTTATCCGGTCGTCTTGGTTAGTGCCCATCCCATAATTGGACCTCGACTCTTCTTCCTGTAGCCGTATCATTAGATGCAGCTCGTTTAGCCGGGATATACGGTTATGCGAGATAGTAAACACCGTTTTGAGCTCAATAGCCGCTATTATAACAACGCATATGCATACAAGAGACGCAATGAAGTTCTTGTTTTTGCGTAACTGTTCCTGGTACTCTTCGTCAAATCGTCTGTTCCTTGCTTCAGCCTCGTACTCTGCAAAGGGGCCATTAGCATAGAACGGTTCACTCTGCCACGGTTCATTGGCGCTGGTGCTAGTGCTACTCCTGTGGTGACTGCGTTGGGGAGCCCCGTAGAACGTCTTCATGTCGTAGTCAAACCGTTTGCTGTCGTCTTTCAGCATATCGTACGCAGATACTATAGCCTTGAACCTCTCGTTGCTGACCTGCGCGCCGAGTTTCCCAGAATGCACAGAATCAGGGTGGTATAGTTTGGCCAGCCGGTAGAAACACGCTTTCATGGCACCCTTGTCGAACTTGTGTCGGTCTATACCAAGAATCTCGTACGCCGTGGGGTGCTTCGAGTTGGGCCATGCAGGGGTATCAGAGCTAGAGTGGATCCCGCGAGTCGTGCGCGCAAGGCTTATCCCATGGCACCTTGAAAACGAAATGGGTCTGTGCATGCGCAAACACGTAGTTGCCATTCCCGCCATATTCACATTTGGTTCGTCGTCGTAATAGTAGCAAATACGATCAAACCGTATCTTGGTCACGTATTTAAGGGGGAAAACCAAAAACCAGAAAGATTTCAGCCGCACCACGTACGTACGTTTCTCCCCACAAAAAAATGTACGTGCGTAAACAGCCAATATGGCATAACTGTGAACTAAATGTGAACAGTCCATCTCTTCGCTGTCCCTGGGATAGGTGAACTACAGTCAATGGTATATAGTTCAGTCAGCTAACGGTTTTCTTCCCCATTTGTATCTTCCCCACTGTAGAGACGTTGGGTTGCTAGTTTTTTTTGACTTGTTTTGTCCAGATATGGGTGCTTTGAAACCGTCCGACAGACGCAAATACAAAAGCCATGGCCGTACAGTATACCCAGTGATCAATTTCGCAGTGGATTCTCGGTACGAGCTTGTTAAAGTGCTCGGCAAGGGTACGTATGGTATAGTGTGTTCGTTCAATGAAGTTGGATGCGAGGAGAAAGTCATTGCAGTAAAGAAAGTTCAGGAAATATTCAAAGAACCTATCCTAGTCAAAAGAGCTCTTCGAGAATTGAGGCTCATGAGCGCCTTACGCGGCCATAAAAATGTACGTCTTCCATTGAAAGCGAGAATATTACCCAGCAACAGTTACTAACCATTTAGGTGATATCATTACTTGATCTTGATATTATCCATACCGGTGCTCCTGACGATGATATTCAGGGATTATACTGCTACCAGGGTAAGTTTATCCAGTTTTGCCATATTGAAATCTGCCCAACTAACAGCGATAAGAATTGATGGACTGTGACCTTGCGAGGGTCATTCAGGCACCTATAGAGCTTTCCGATCTCCACGTCCAGAGCTTCTCGTACCAGTTACTGTGCGGAGTCAAGTACATTCATTCGGCTAACATTGTCCACCGGGATCTTAAGCCGGGGAACCTTTTGATTAATTCTCATGGTCAGTTGAAGATTTGCGATTTTGGGCTGGCACGAGGACTGAATGACCTTGATACCGACCCTAAACGCAAAATCACCAAGTACGTTGCTACCCGGTGGTACCGTGCGCCCGAGCTCATCATGTGGTCACAGACTTACTATCAGGCAGTCGACATGTGGGCCGTTGGATGCATTATCGGCGAGCTGATTTTGAGGAAACCGTTGTTCCCCGGTGCAGACCTGTTTGACCAGATCGCTCGCATCGTGCAGGTACTGGGCGTACCTCCCAAAGAGCTCTTCACATCTCTCGGAGCAAGATTCGTAAGTATTAACCCAGCATAAAGGTACAATGTACAAGTGTAATATTAACTAAGTGTAGAAAACAAAAGAGGGTAATACTGCGTGGGAACTGTTCAGCGGCAGCGCTCACAGCAGGCAACCGGTACCTCTGACCAGGTTATTCAAAACCGCGCAGCCAGATGCACTGGAAATCATTTCAAAACTGTTGGAGTATAACCCTAGCGACAGGCCAAAGGCCAGCGATATTCTCGAACACTGCTACTATGCAAGGTTCCACAATATCAAGGAAGAGCCTGTATCAACGGTTTCGATCAATTTCAACTTTGAGCACTACAACAGCCAGGACCTTGTCAAGCTCCTGGTGGACGAAGTGCACTCGTTTAGAGACAAGATCAGAGGCAAACGGCATGACCAAAAGGGTATAATCGGGGGTATCGTTAGTGGTAACACTACCTGTTCTTTGACTACTGCAGCGACAACCACCACAACAACAACAAATAGTAGCAGCGAAACAAGCGGAACACGCACAAGGGGGCCGCCATTCAGGTCAATCTCAAACATTGAACAAAAATCTCATAGCAAAGTTTGAAAGTAAATTATAATTTTGAATAAAATGCAATTATCCATTTTTATACCAACGGTTGACTGTAGCGATGCATGAGATATCTCGATATATCTTTATTATGGTATCGATAAGGGTGATTATCGATCACGTCAATATTGTCAACAACCATGGGGGCGCAACTTTCGACTGTAGCGCCCTCGGTGGCAGCATCTGCCGTGGCTATCAACTCTTATGTGGCCGAGCTGGGTGATGTTCAGTACGAGAAGCAGGTCGGTAACGCGCGGTTCCTCAATACTATCATGGGATCGTTACCGGGCACGGTTGTCATTGTCAAGATATTCATCAAACCGGTAACTGACATTGATTTGTCCGAGATATCAGCCAAGCTGGAACGTAAGTGGTCATTTGTTTGTAAAGTTTGTGAGCACACCGGGCTAATTTGACTTAGAACAACGGGTGCAATTGAGTAACGTTGATAATGTCGTTCCGTATTGCAAAATCGTTGAAACCGATAGAGCTGGCTACCTTATCCGTGAATACTTCAAATGGAACCTCTACGACAGAATAAGGTAAGTATACAAAATGGGTTAGTATTGGTATTTTATGGGATTACTAACATGGTGCAGTACAAGGCCTTTTCTTGAACCAATCGAGAAAATATGGATAACTTTCCAGCTGTTGAAGGCTCTTGACGGGTGCCATAAAAAGCAAATGTATCATGGCGATATCAAATCTGAAAACGTCTTGGTTACTTCATGGAACTGGGTATGTTTATCAGATTTTGCAATTTTCAAACCTGTCACGTTGCCTGAAGACGACCCTTCCCAGTTTTCGTTCTTCTTTGATACGTCCCAGAGACGTACTTGTTATGTAGCTCCTGAACGATTCTTATCCTCGGGACAGAATGTTTCCTCAATCCCTAATCTGACCCCTGAAATGGATATTTTTTCTTTGGGGTGCGTTATAGCCGAGGTTTTCCTTGAAGGATCAACGATTTTCTCTTTGGCTCAGCTGTTCAAGTACAAAAAGGGTGAATATACCCCACAATTATCTGGCATAGATATCCCCGAGGTTAGAGACCTCGTCACTAGCATGATAAGCCTTGACCCTAAATCACGACTAACCGCATCACAGTACCTGACCAATTTCACAGGTAAGCTTTTCCCAGAGTACTTTGATACTTTTTTGCATTCGTACATGAGTAAACTGTGTCATTCTGATAGCCCCGCTGCGCCCTTGTCGTCGTTGCAACGGCAATACCAGTACGAGTCTGATTACAGAATTGAGCGGATATGGTCAGATTACCATTTAATTGCGTCCCAGATGGGGTTTACCAGTTGCAGTACAGATGAATCGGCCTCGCTGCCCGCGGGGTCTAAAGTGGTGCCCGTGTGGATCAACGTGCCTGATATGGATCCATGGGTATCGCGGTTAAGGCGTGTGACTGGGAAAGACAAGAAGGATGACGATGGAGCGTTGATGCTGGTAGAGATTATATGCTCGTCAATACGCCACACTTTGCGGGCAAGCGCTAGAGTGAAAGCGTGTGATTTGCTCTTGGCGTTGGGCGAACAGTTACCGGACGAGGCGAAACTAGATAGGTGTTTGCCCTTCTTGATTGCATTAAATGAAGATCCAAGTGATCTGGTCAAAGTGGCTGCGCTGCGGTCACTTACCCAGTTGCTGAGCCAAGTGACAGCCGTTACACCGATAAACACGGAGATCTTTCCCGAGTACATCTTACCGCGGTTATCAAGCTACATCAACCTGGCGCAGTCTGAGCTTGTGCGTGCTACGTATGCTACATGCCTGCCTGTTATTGCTCAGACGGCGTTGAAGTTTGTCGATATGGGACAAGTGCTGCGGTCAAGTGGTATTTTGGAGGAAAATGACCCGGATACTGAAGATGGGTTAACTACAGAAACTAATACTAATGCATACGATATTCTGAAAGAAGATTTGTTACGAATCTTTGGTGAACAGGGTACTAATATTTTATCTGATCCAAGTTCATCTGTAAGACGAGCGTTACTAGCCAATATCACTCCATTGGCATTGGTTTTGGGGAAACAGAAAACAAACGATATTCTACTAAGCCATGCAATAACCTATCTTAACGATAGAGATTCATTATTGAAAATTGAACTTTTCGGTTCAATTGTATCTTTAGCGCCTTACGTTGGCGTTATAAGCCTGGAACAGTTTGTGTTACCATTAATGATCCAAACTTTGACTGATCCTGAGGAATTTGTTGTGACCAGTGTTTTGCAAGCTTTTACAACGTTATGTGATTTAGGTTTGATAAGAGAAGTTTTCTTATGGGATACTCTGAAATCTGCTGCGAAGCTGATACTGCATCCTAACGTGTGGATCCGTAATTCGACTTTTGAATTACTATCATCGTCAAGTAAATGGATGTCACCGGCCCAGATTTTTTGTATACTGTTACCGATAATCCGGCCGTATCTGTTATGCGACGTGACCGATTTTTCCTTGAGTGGGCTTATGAGTGTAGCTAAGCCGCCTTTGAAACGGTCGTTATTCAATCTTACCCTGACATGGGCCGCCAAAGCGCAGCGAACCCTTTTTTGGAGAATCGACTCTAGGAAAATCAATGGTGGTAATAATAATGATACCACTATACTGGATTTCACCAAGTACGTTGCACGAAACCACCAGAGGTCAAAGCGGTCCGAGGAAGATGAGCAATGGATAACGCGGCTTAAAGATATAGGGCTAAAGGATACAGATTTATGGGCTATTGAAGAATTAAAAGAGTACATTTACCGGGTAGCAATTTTGAAATCCCGGTACGATATGGAGCCAAATGGTGTTCGAGGTGATATTGATGAAAACGATAAATCTATTCAACGGCTGGGGATACTACCCACAACGGTATTTTTCTCCGATAACTCGCAAACTCTTGATTCCAAAATCAAACTGTATGCGCACCCTGATGGGGTTGTATCCGATTTACAGCGCCAGTCTACTGGGAACTCTCAATCTAGCGTATCGAAACAAACTAGTCCTGCTGCAACAGACCTTCTTGGTAGCCGTTCCCCAGATACAAAAGTCAAAACCGCTCCTGTCATTGGCACGGATTTTACTGAAGTGTACGGCGAAGTTGTCTTGCATTCAAATAGGAAACAGAGTACAGGCGATACGCATTTTGGCGGGAAATTCTCGACATACAACGGAGATGACCCGTATATCTGGAAAATGCTTGCATCAGTGTATCGCGACCAGAACGTGGGCGAGAAACTGGATACTGGCGGGTATGTTGCTAACATAGCCGGACCTAACGGGGAATGGACAGATACAGACAACAGCTCCAAGACCAAACACCGTCGGGGTAAACCGCTAGGTGTTCTTGTAGCAAGTTTCCAGGAACACTGCGAGCCTATAAACATGGTTAAAACTTCACCTGATCACAGGTTTTTTATCACAGTATCTGATGACGGGTACCTCAAAGTCTGGGATACGTTCAGACTAGAGAAAAATATCACTAATCGGTCTGCACAATCTATCAAACTAGGTGTACCTATAAAGAGTTTCACGTTCTTACAGAACAGTTACACTATTGCGGTATCGACAAACGACGGTATGGTACGCATTATACGGTTTGAAGTTATAACGCCGTCAGGTAATTCTATTGGGTTCTTAGGTCCCAGATACAAGAGGGCTGTGCAATTGCACAAGTTCCAGCTTGAACCTCAAGAATACGCTGTATCGATTCACCACGTCAAGACGACGCTTGTGTCTAGTCTCTATCTTATCACGAACCGGTCACGCGTTGTTGTTTTTGATCTGTGCACGTTGACTATCTCGCTCGTCATGGAGAGCCCGCCCAGTCATGGGTACCCGACGTGCTCTGTAGTGGGGGGTACCCAGCACTGGTTGCTTATAGGAACGTCGTCAGGAATTCTTGATCTATGGGATACGCGGTTCAACCTGTGTGTGAAATCATGGGGAGTTAAGGGCGACGGGCCTATACACAGCTTATCAGTGTACCCAGGGTCGTCAAAGCACGTTTGCGTGGTAGGCGGGTCCAAGTTCCCCGAGGTGATGGTATGGGATGTTGAGACATGTGAGTGCAACGAGGTATACCGTGCGTGCACAGCAACGGAAACCAGCAGTCTGTACACGCCAATAGACCCAGACGAGAAATCAGTGCTGGCAGTTAAAAACCTGATGGCGGGGAAATCCCTTTCGAACAACGATAGCTCGGGTTCAAATATCAGGTGCATAGACGTGTCTATTGATTTTGATGCCCCAGGCACGCGTAACCCGTGCATAGTCACAGGTGGGTCGGATAAGGTTGTACGGTTCTGGAACACCGCCGTGCCGGAGTCATCGTACCTGGTAAGCGGCCCACACGCTGACACGCTCAAGGCAGTGTACAGGGGGTCGAGTACGATGTCGAACTTCAAGCTAGTCACTGAGAAGTTTGTGCCAGTGGGTGTGCCTACATCTTCGTCGTTGTCGTCTACGGCATCATCAGCAGCGGGCTCTGGTACAAGTACAGGTACAAGTGCGGGAGCAAACGGCGCTAATAAGTACTCGCGTAGTGGACGCGACCGCGCACCAAGGTCAGTGGTGTTTTCAAATGACCAGCTCATAGTTGGTAGTAACCATGTCTCGACCGTCACAAGTATCGCCGTACTAAGGTCGCCGTACGATATGATCATATCGGTAGACCTTAGTGGGACTATCAAAGTGGTAATGTGAATTCATTATTACCAGGTATTTATTGGCATATAGCACATGTATAAGTATCAATTGTATGCCTAAACTAACGTTCAGTCATTAACTCGTTATTGAATTATCGTTTATATATTTTTTTTCTCTTCCCCTGCGTGCTAATAGAAGTTACTTAGTTTCTACTTGACTGATATTTGACATACTTCAGCAATCATCATGTATCCAAGCACTTACAATATGCCAAAAGTCAATAAATGTGCCTGAATGGTATTCAGGGAACTTATGGTAAATCACGTGCAGGGTAGATCGTACGTTGGTGGGTTTACGCTGGCTTTAAATACTTCAATTAAAGATTAGTGGGTTTCGGATAAACAACGTAGATATATACCCACACATATTACCTATTGTTGACCCGTTTGATATTTTTCGTTCCACGGAATTGCAATGAACGGGAGTTCTTTGAATCTTCCTGGAGTAGGGTACGGTGCCGGTGCAATGCATGGTAACGGATTAAACTCCCAGCGCAACATCACGAGCCGTCTTTCGGTGCGTCCTGGGGGATACGACGATGACAACGGTACCGAGGACATTGACCGTAAGTAAAAAGCACAAAGAAGAGCAAAAAGAAGATGGGTAAAGGTCTAACTGTTTGCAGAGCTTATCAGTAAAGTGGGTCGTAACTGGAAAGAGCTGCTTCCGGAGAACGCCAACACTCTAGAAGCCGCGTTATCTCTCATGGACAGCAGTTCGGTAGGTAAAGGGCGGTACAAGAACAATTTCGAGGACCTTATGGGGGAATTGAGGATAACCCTGCGACAGCAAGTCGACTATAACTACCAAGGGTTCAACACTGCCATTGGATCATACCGTAACGTTGTTGACAGCGTGACGACGTCGCAAAAGAATATTTATAACACGAAAGAGCTGCTTGAACAGGCAAGAGAGGAACTGAAAACGAGACGGCCTATTCTGAAAGATTTGCATAACAGCTCGGTCAGGTACAAAGAGATGCTTGAGATACTAGACTCGATAGATGAGCTTCAGCACGTGCCGGACGAACTGGAATCACAGATCAGCCAGAAGAAATTTATATCTGCATACGCGACGTTATCACGCGCTGTTCGAACGGCATATAACGAGAATCTTAACAATGTTTCGGTCTTGCAACCTATGCATGGTTATTTATCGTCCCAGGAGTCAAGTTTGTTCAATTTGCTGGTGGAAGAACTGATAAACCATTTATACTTGAAATCGCCGTACTGCAATACTCTATGGCAGTCGTATTCGCGTCGACAAGATGAAAAAACGTCGGTTGAACAGCTAATCTCTGAGAAGGTGAAGTACGACACAAGCGAAAAATACAGCTTGGGGTCTGGTGTATCGCAGTTTGATAGTTTCATGGAAACTTTGGAACGCAATGAATCTTTGGATGAAGAAGCTGAGGGTGATTTAGAGTCAAATTCGTTTTTGTATATCCGGTTACTGATAGAAACCCTGGGCAAAATGAATCGAATTCCTGCCGCTTTGGAAGTATTGAATGACCGGCTGGCATCTGAGCTTAACGCGGTCTTAGATAAAACTGCTTCTGAAGTTAAACAACGTAACGTTGATAAACACAGTGGTGGTGCAAGTCACTCAGATGAAGCAAGTTTACCCCAGTTTTTCAGTTTAATGGGTGATGATCAGGCTGATACCAATACATACATTTTGAAAGACTTCACCTGGACGTTATGTTCAAAGCTTACAGCGGTTCTTCAGGGCCATCGAGCAGTTTACGAGGTTTTACAGAACATGGCTGCTCGAGATGAAAAAAATACAGTCATAGCGCCATACAGCATGTACGCTATTCACGGGACAATAGTATCAGCATTGAAGAATTTCATGCAGACGTACATAAGGGTAGGCACCTCGCGAAGACAGGCATCTGGAGATGCTGTTTTGATTGGTGCTAAACGTGATAAGACCAAAAAGCTTTTTCAGTTTGCGGACAATGATGTCAGTTACGAAGTCAAAGATCAAGTCAACACTTTACGGAAATCTTTACAAAAATCAGTGCCTGGGTTACTTACAAGTACCATAGGTTCTAACGGACACTCAATCACGGAAACTCTTAACCCGTATACCCAGTCCAATGTTTTCTCTCGCCATGAGCCGTTAGTACCTCCAAGTGTTTCCAACGTGCGGTCGATCTTGAACCCCGTGGTATCTTTTTTACAAAGCTCTATCAAGATATTACCTGGTGATGATAAGAAAACTAGAAAAGAGACTGATAACTTTTTGGCGTCTTACTTGGAGCAAGACTTTTTGCCTAATTTGGAGAAGGCCCTGCGAACATCGTTTAATGAATTATTGTTATCTAGTAACGCATTAGAAGTTGATCCCAACTGGAGCAAACTCTCGAAAAAACCGATATTGAAAAGTGCAACGTCGTTTATTGCCCTGTTGACTCGTGCTGGTCGGTTATTGAGTACCGGGTTCATCTACCGGGACAATTACTCCAGGCTACTTATATCATCAATGAGTTGGTTTCTTGATTTCTATATCGATAGGTTTAACCGGATGATGGAATCTGACGATGAATCGGCTGGGCCTAACGCTAAGAAGCCTCTGAAAATGTCGGCTGTACTGGCCCATAACGAGATGCTGAAACCAATATTGACCACTATTTATGGCACTCTTTCTAGTCAAGTTTCCGAAGCATCTTTTGAAGCATTAGAGGAGGAAGTATGGTTTTACGTGAAAAACCAGTACATCAACAAGGCTCGACCATCTGACCTGCTAGACTCAACAACCAGCCAGGGAGTTTTCATTATGATATCCAGTATCCGATGGTTACTGAAACGGCTATACGAACTACGCCGCACCAACACTGACAGCGAGGGCAATATAATTCCCGGTGGCACAGAGGGGGCCGCGGAGGATAACCTGAGTATACGTATGAAGAAACGATGGACATTACTTGAAGTTGCGCAGCCGTCTGTAGGTTTAGGCGGCCGACCAGGCACCGCATCTTCAGATGGAATCATTGTTGAAGGAGCAACTTTGGAGGCGTATAACGGGGTACTGAAGAAAATGGAAGAGTTTTGCCAGGAAATGGTGTTCGCTGTACGATGCGATATACGACTTAATGCCTGTTATTTCATAGGCCGTGCGCTGACAGAGGGAGACTATTACCTTGATAGTGGCACGGACGAGCGAGACGCGTTCATAGGTGACTTGGAAGCGGCGGTGAACCATTACAACGAAGCAATGGACGAGCTTCTGCTGAAACGCGATAGACATTTTGCCATGTGGGGATTCTCCAAGCTGATGAACAGACTACTCATAAGAGGCGCAGACAGTATAACTGCCATTAATAGCAACGGAGTACGCAAAATGTACTGTAACATTTTGGTGCTGCAGCAGATGTTGAAATCCATAGCACCAGAGGCCGACCAGATAGATTTTGTCAAAGCACGAAGCTTCTACGACCAGCTCAAGATATCTGCAAACTCGTTCCTCGATAAAATCAGAAACAAGAAACTCGATTTGGACTACGAAGAGGCTAAGATCATTTTGAAGCTTGTTAACCAGGATCTGGTACGTCGACACGAAATGGCAGGCCGCAAAGAAGCTGCAGTAGCTACGCGCGCGCTAATGAAAGAACAACAAATGGCGTTACATGAGCTATACTGGGGGTCGGATAAAATAGCTCCCAACAGGTAGTTGTATATAATGAAATTAAAAAAATCATTTTTTTTGTATCTGTGCATTTTTACGCGTAGTACGTACTAGTGTTTACAGTCGCGTTAAAAACGCGTTGATCGAGTGGTGTAGATCAAGAAAAATCCAAACTTTGATATTTTTATTTTGTTTTTTTGCTCTATCAAGGACTATGAGCTCCGAAGTCATTTTCATATCGGACAGTGACAATGACAAGTCTTCGTTGCAATTGTAAATATTAGCTGGTTTTGTATCCAACTGTTTGTCGCAAAATCTAACTGTGTAGTGTTGTGCCGGGGACGAATGTGCAGCGGCATCCGCCGTCATCGCCACAGAGACTAGCGGTGAGGAACAGCCATAACCTGAACAATGACGACAAGGACGAAGGAGACGATACTCTGGACATTTTCGATAAACCCATATTTGAGTCGTCTTCTGAGGCAATACAATTAGAGCTATCTCCGTTATCACGGGCGCGTGAACGAGTGAGCTCGCCTGTACGAGCAGGACCCTTACCGTCACGGACAATATATCATGATCTGATTGACGATGATGAGGATGAGGATGATTTAGCGCCGCCGTCTTTGACGTCCGTTGCTAAACACACTACTACAGATATCCAGCCTTCACAGAGCTCTCAGGTACAGACGTCCGACTCGGACTGTATGATAATGTACTGCTCGCAGCCAGTTATCGGCGGTGGTGGTGAGGACAAAAGTTCTGCGCATAAACGACTCAAGGCGTCACAGCAGGCACAAACCGCCGTGAGGCCTAGAAATGGAAATGGACTGAAACGGCAGCACCCTGAATCTTCTTCTTTTTCATCCTCGTCTGTCGTGGTTCCCGACACACCTGTGCCGTATGATACTCGTCGACCAAACGATGAGAATATGATGCCAACGTCTGATGACATGCTGGATATGAGTAATACTCAAGATGACTTTAAACCATCTAATATCAGTGCAACTGGTGACATACTTGAGTCTGATGCCGACGATTACTACATGTCTAAGAGGGTCAATGCTATACCTGAAAAGGAGGAAGAAGAGGATGTAATCATCAGTTCATCAGCGCCAAGGGTACCGGACCAAGTAGAACAGCCCCAACCGGCCAAACGACAAAGATCAAGGAAGGACCCTGAAAGAGAACGACAGAGACAAGAAGCTGCTGAGCTGAAACAGAGCAAAAAACTTATGAACGAACTTAATCTGCGACGGAATAACAGATCAAGGTGGGTGAAAGAGCTGATTATTGAGATGTGCACTGAGGCTGTTGTAAGCGATTACGGGCCGATGTTCAAAAGTAATATAGAGGCACTTGGAGCGGAGTCTAGGCATGAAAAGGAGTTTCGCAGTGGTAAGGGGTTTGGTGTTATAAGGTTTCGACGCAAAGTCGACTACGCATATGACGAAGCCCAAGATTTGTATTTGCCAAAACCCCTGGAGATTCGTAACGAGACCCAGGCCATAGTTGTGGTCAATCCTGAGATCCTCCACAAAATAGTCGTGGGTAACAGTAATGGTCGCGACAGTGAATCGCTTCTATCTTCACATATCAAAACAATCAGGTCGTGTTTGCGAACAGAGGAAATTATTTATATCGTACAAGGACTAGTACCGTTTATACGGAAACTTCAATCATCAAAGAGTAAAGACATGGCACGTAAAGTTCGGGAAATAATACAAGGTTCACAAAGCAATACAGGTGGCAGTAATGGCGGTGGTGGTGTGAGCAAGAATGGACGTCTTGGCAATTCTAGAGGTGGCTCGCCTACCAAAGCGAGGGAAACTAATAGTGATTCAACTTTCAATGCGGGAGGTGGAGGAGAAACAGGTGGAGGAGATGGTGGGCACCAAATAGACCCAAAAGAGATATATGAGCTTTTGAGTGATATTCAAATAAGGTACCAGTTCAGGATCCACCATACGTCGTGTGCAGCTGATACTGTTAATTGGCTGACTGAACTAACCAAAGATCTAAGCACGGCACCGTTCAAGCTTAGAGAAGAAACTGGTGATGCGTTTGTCGTGACCCAGACCGGAACAGCAGGCAAGACCCCCGAAGAAATAACTAAGAAATCGTTACAGCAGATCAAGTATGTGACACCGCCGGTAGCGCAGTCATTAAGCGAGGTTTATCCGAATATGTACCAATTAATTGCTGCATGTCGAGAAAAGGGTGCCAGGTCGATTGAAAACGTACATCGAAATGGTAGAAAAGTTATAGGTGCAAGCAATTCCCAATTGGTATACCGTATCCTCATGTCAAGAAATCCGGATGAACTTTTATTTTAAAGTACGCTACTGAATGCAATATTCGCCCAATATTATAAATATTTATTTTATTATATGGTTTACAAACCAAACAAAACAAGGTTACACGTATTTACACAAATATTTTTGAAAAATTGTAGCAAAAACATCAAAACACAGACGAATCAAATAGCGCAACTAACCATTCCGCTGTAACAGGAAACCATTTAAACCACTACTGGTGATGTCACCGTTACATCTCCTTGTTCTTTAGATCTCTTACTCGTATGTATATATATGTACATTGAAATGAAAACTCACACGAGACATATGGACCAACATACCGTGACACGACGCGCGTATACGCCAAACGTACATTAAAATTAAAACCAGAAAAAGCAATGGTACTCAATTAAGCTCAAACATGCATACGATCTACCGATTTATTTGCACTAGTTATGACGATCACTGACTATATTAAAAAATAAGCGCTTCCCGCATGCATACACTAATAATATTAAAAGTTAATAAGATCGTATAGAACGTGAACCCAGGTGTTAATCGGATGGCTGGTAAGATCCAGGTTAGTTTTCAGCCAAACTGACCACCTTTTTTTTTCTGGGTGCGTTTGACAAACAAGGACCTAATTAAGCAGAAAAAAGAGAAAGGCTGGGACGTAACTTTTACAGTATCGGGAACTTGCCGGCTTGTTTGGGCGTCAACAATAGCAACTGAAAGAAAGAACAGACGTAAAAAAACAAAAACATTCAACACCCAGAAAAATTTGTCTATTGGTTTTCTGTGTGACTACCAATGGGATGGTGAGATGAATACGTTTACGTGCATGATTCCAAGAAAGCTACTTTTCAAGTACTTGAACCTTGGACTAATGGACTGACTCTGACTATAAGAATATAATAATCATCGACTTAAATCTTAATATTAAAAAAGGTCATTGATTCCTAGGCACTCAGGTCGAACTTAATATCTACATAGACATTGTATGCGGTGCATGTGAGTCGGTACGTGTAACCGGGTGGGTCTGTGGGGTACGTAAAGTTACCAGAGTGGGTTCTTCATGCGCACGACGGGATGACTATACAAAAAACTGTAATTAGTATATGTGTGTTATAGGCCAAGCCGCTCGCTTGCCGGCTTTAGCAAGGCCATTATCCAAAAGATTACCAGCAGTTCCGCGCATGTACATATGCTATACCTCGCTGTGAGCGCACTCGCTCTGCACGTTTCTGCAGACGTCGACGTGGTTATGTGCGTATACATGTCTGGATCTGTCAGATCTCGATCGGGAAATTAATTACCAACAGACATAATTAAATGTGTGATTCCGTTCCTTTCCACTTTTACTTCGCAAAACTAGCATCCGCCCCTTGGCGCTTTCTTGTATGGCCCAACGGCTACGTTGCATGCACATTCGCCTTGCACATCCGACGTGTCCGTGGTGGGATTCAGTGGGATTTTTTTGTTTTTTGGTGCCGGTCCTGCGTTTGTCGCCTCACATGATGATCGACACTCGTGTACGATTTAAGTAATTCAGGGACCAGCCATACCATGTATGTGTTTTTATATGGCAACCCAGTCAATGAAGTACAACGAAATTGAATTTATTTTTTTACCTTGGTAATAGCAAGAATAACAAGTGAATATTATCTTTCCGTATTCTGTAAGTAATATCATACTAAAATATGTAGTGGTATTATTATTTGAAGTCTACTGTCTATCAAGGTTTTATTATGAGAGGGAACACCCAACCAGCTTTAGATATTATACATGACAAAAAAACAAAACAAAAAAAAAAAATAATAATATTCATAATAATAATAATAATAATAATAATAATAATAATATAATTGATCGCACTGTGGTTGAGCGTCATGCCATTCACCTAATCCCATGAAGCGAAGATCTACAGAGTACAATATACGCACCTCTCTCTAGCTCCTTGTTTTCTTTTCTTTCTTTTTCCCGTGACAAAACCTCCTCCGTCTGTTCATTTTGGTGATATGTCCTGACGTACACGTCCCAGACTAAGAATTAGTTCCGTGGTACTAATTCCCTCGGGTAACTCACATAAATTAAGTGTTGATTAATTGGCACCGTTCAGAATTATATTGAATTGATCTGCATGATTTTTTCCCCTGATAATTGGTTTTATTTTATTTTTTGTCCTTTCTTCTTGTTCTTGTTCTCTGAAGGTGAAAATTGTTTTTTTTTTTTGCCTTTTTGCTCTCGCTTGTGCCTGAGTATTAGAAGTATAAAGTACCATGTTTGACCTCTTTTGAAGTCTCGTTTCTGTCGACACTTTTATTTATCCTTTACATTCCTTTCATTACTGCTCGAAATGGCTTTCTCGCCTCTCTCAGCCTTTGTGTGGTTCTTTATACCGCTTTTGCTGAAACCCGTCATTGGGTTCGACGCTGCTGGTAGTAATAATGTCGCCTTATACTGGGGTCAAAACTCCGCTGGTGGCTCTAACACGCAGCAGAGGCTCTCATATTACTGTCAAGATAGTGCTTCAGATATTATCCTTTTATCCTTTTTAGACGTTTTCTATGACGCAGGCAACTTGCCCTCAGTCAATTTTGCCGCATCCTGTAATGACGGTAGTGTATTCCCCGGCACTGATCTGTTGCAGTGCCCCCAGATCGCTGCCGATATCCAAACTTGTCAGTCATATGGCAAGAAGGTGTTGCTTTCTCTGGGTGGTGCTTCAGGCGCCTACGGTTTCACTAGTGATAGTCAGGCCCAAGAGTACGCTCACACATTGTGGAACCTTTTTGGTGCTGGAACTTCTGATACGAGACCCTTTGGTGATTCTATCATCGATGGGTTTGATTTTGATATTGAGACCAATTCAGCTGTGGGGTACGCTGCTCTTGCTAATGAGTTACGAACCTTGTTTGCTCAAGATACGTCCAAAACTTATTACCTCAGTAGTGCACCACAATGTCCCTTCCCTGATGTCATCAACCCTGCACTTGAAGCTGCCAGTTTCGATTTCTTGTTTATCCAGTTTTACAACAATTACTGCGGTATGAACAACTGGGCCTCAGGTTCACCTACCTCAAACTTCAATTTTGACCAATGGGACACTTTTGTCAAAAGTGGCTCGTCTGGTAATCCTAACGCTAAAGTCTATCTCGGTGTTCCTGCAGCCCCTACAGCCGCAGGTAGCGGATACCAAGATATTTCAATCGTCCAAGACGCTATAACTTACTTGAAATCTCATTTCAGTGACACTTTTGGCGGTGTAATGATGTGGGATGCTTCTCAAGCCTGGAGAAACCAAGTGACTTCTTCACAGAATTTTGCTCAGGCCGTTAAGGCTGCTCTAGGAAGCAGTAGTGATACTGGTGCTGGTTCAAATGAAGTTCATGTTGTTAGTACTACAAGTTCCAGCTCTACCTTACAGGTAGTCTCAACTCCTGCAGCAACCTCAACCCCTGTTATCTCCACCATTTCTTCTTCCTCTTCTTCATCTTCTTCATCTTCTTCATCTTCGTCTTCTCCATCTACATCATCATTACCCTCCTCTTCATCATTATCACCATCTTCATCTTCAATTATTTCCACTACCTCTTCCTCGTCCTCATCCTCATCTATCTCCACTCCTGCCACCTCTTCCTCATTTTTATCGTCAAGCTCTATTCCAACCACCTCATCAATTTCCACTTCACTCACCTCTTCATCATCAATGTCCACTTCTATTTCATCATCTCCCATTATTTCCTCTTCCTCTTTATCTTCATCTTCACCCTTGCCTTCTTCTTCTTCTTCTTCTTCTTCTCTTTCAGTTTCTTATTTCTCTTCTATTCTTCTTCAGGTTGCTTCTTCAGTGCCGGTTACTACCTCTTCATTTTCTTCAGAAGTACCAGTCGCTTCCTCAACTGCTGAAAACTCAACAAGCTTATCCGTTTCATCAACTATCGCTGTGAGCAGTGTCTCATCAGTTATACCAACCAGCTCACAACTAGTTGTGTCATCGGCACCATACGCTTTGAATACGACAAGCACTTCTTCAGTACACTCTTCCACAAGTGTACCTTTGGATCCTGAGACTTCAACAGTTGTTTCAACTATTTTGCCCACTCCTTCATCAACACCTGTCGCTTCGATTCCTGTTGCTTCGTTTTTTGCTTCATCTGTTGCTTCATCTGTTGCTTCATCTGTTGCTTCATCTGTTGCTTCATCTGTTGTGTCCACTCCCGTTGTTTCAACTTCATCAACTCCAGAATCTACCAGTACTCCAGGTGGCCGTACTACGGTTGTCGTAACCACTGAAGCTGTTCCTGTTACTACCCAGGTTGTAGGTGATGACGGCGCAACTACTGTCAATAGTGTTATCACTGTTTACCGCACTTCTATGCTTACCGTCACCCTTTACGATACTGTCACTGCCAGTGCTGCTAGTGCTCCAGCTAGTACTGGTTCCGGCTCTTCTGGTTCTTCTAGTTCCTCCGGATCTAGCTCTTCTGGCTCTGGTTCTTCTGGATCTAGCTCTTCTAGTTCTAGTTCTGGTTCTGGTTCTTCTAGTTCCTCTGGTTCTAGCTCATCTGGTTCCAGCTCATCTGGTTCCAGCTCATCTGGTTCTAGCTCATCTAGTTCCAGCTCTTCAGTTGCTACACCAAGTGAAGTCCAAACTAGCGCGCCGGTTTCAGTTCAGACACCTTCTCCTAGTTCACCAGCTGTCATAGTGCCGCCAGGAAACGGATGTGTTACACACGGAGACTCTTGTTCAGTTGACGGTCAGCTTCAATGCAGCGGATCACAATTTGCTCAATGTAATTTTGGCAAATGGGTTGTACGACCATGCGGGCCCGGCACAGTATGCCAGACGCTCGGCGAGCTTTTGTTCTGCGATTTCACTCCTGCCGGGTACCAGGAGTCATGCGATACCAAGTCACAAGAATCACTGACGCGGCGGTCTACTCTTACGGCCGTCAAACGAAGCTCAAGCCTAGTTTTATCTGACGTTGAGATCGTTGAAGAAAAGAAGGGCAACATTCAGGGAGAACTGATAGCTATTGCCGATGCATCAACGCCCATAGGCAACAAATGGACCATTATTGTGCCCTTACCCGAAAACATCACCATAACTCAGGTCTCTCGAGGTCAATTATCTGTTGAGAATGGATTATACAGTGTTTCCAGTATCCCTGATCACGAACCAAGCTCAAATATGGCAGTATCCATACCGTTTATTGGACATTATGTTTGAGCCAAACACTTCTTTTCAAACAATGACGACAACTTTTATATATAATATGTGAGAAATCATAATGCCTTTTTAATGTAATTATTTTAATATGATAAATTTTTGATAAATTAAGTTTCTGCAATTGTAGCTACTGTCAAGTGGTCAGCTACAGTATAGTGGGGTAATTAGTACTTATAATGTTAAATACAACTGATTATGATGACAACCATGACTACACAGTGACAAACTAGCAGTAATGGAAATGATAATATGAATTCGTTTATATAAAAGTATAAAATGGTGGACTTAGTCAGAGACAGACAACTTATGAATGGTTGCTGCTACTGATTATAGTTAGTGAGTGGGGGAAGAAGAGGCAATCTACTGGATCTTAACCTCTTGATCCTTCTCGATGCCGTCTAATTCGGGATGAGAGGACAAAACATTGACATGACCAGAGGGCAATTCAGCGCTATAAAGATTAGTAAAAGAGAATACAATTAAGCCAATTGATGAATAAAAGAACTTACCTGAATCCCTTGAAAATGGTGCTGTATTCTTGTTTGATTTTGCCTTTATAGGTTTTAGTTAGTAAAGTTGCTAGATAAGATAAAAAGCAAGTTAGAGCAACGTACCTCCAGCAGATTTCACAGCATCAATAGCTCTATAACGGATGTTAGTAACCAGATAACACAAACACAAATGCAATTGAAGTACTCACTTATGGAAATCAGCGTCGGAAATAGAGTTCTTGAATCTGACCTGTAAAAAAGGGAAAAGTTAGTACCTGAACAAGAGACACAACGATAAAACCGGGGGTGACGGGAATGCAATTAACAGCAAACAAAAGACGGAAGGAAGACGGAAATACATACAATGTAGTTTTCAGTGTCACCGGCCATTGTAGCAAAGTTGGATTTGAATAAGCGAATAGTGAATATACGGGAAAATGAATAAAAAGGAATATTCGAAGGCAAACAATAAACGAGAATAAGTAGGAAAGGGTGGTGGCAATGGTATTATAATAATATAATAAATGGTGGTGATGATGATAGTGGGAGGCGGCGATGTGCGGCTGATAAATAAGTATGTGCGGCTGAAACATTTGTGTGTGTATTTAGATGTGTGTGCACGGCTGAATGCGATGAGCTCATTTTTTATTGTGCACTTTTGCCAGGCCAAACAAGTTTACAACAGTGAAACTGCTCTTATCATTAATAGTCGTTGATTCGGACAAGTCCGAAGGATTGTTTCATCCAACGATGTTCATTTATTCTTAGTTGCGTTTAATCTGTTGTGCTATTTGACTACGTCATCTATGGTGAAATGCTCAATGTCGTTTAGGATAAGAATTATTCATTGTGAAAAGGGTAACTTTGGCCAAGGAAATGTACACTAGTGAGTAAATACTTAGAAGTATAACTGCTTGGTACATTTGTTTCGCACAAGCGAATGTGAAACAAAAGGGACACAGAACAGAGACAAAACGGGCTCAGTCACCTCTCAAAGAATCGTGCAGTGGGTTTTGATGTTACATTTCAATCTCGTCAAAATGCTACGCTAAACAAAATGATGAGTGTGGGCACACTGTGAGTTCAGCCACACGAGATTATTATTATCCTTATTATAATTAGATGTTAACATGGTGCAATACACCCACACCACACAGTACATTTTTGTTACTTACTGCTGAGTAAACCCCCACCAAAAAAAAAAGACTCATTGTTAGACAGTGACCACAACCAAAGTCACATTTTATTTTTACATTTTACTTTTCACAGTAAACTGGCTTGTTTGGTCGTGGTTTGTCTGCTTGTTTCTCTTTAAATAGAGGTCGTCAGAGGGGTTTGTGCTTTATCTACGCGAGGTGAACCGTGCGTGCGGCTTTATCAGCATAACTATACGCGTTCAAGCAAATCAATATAATAACAAAAAAGTTTAAAGAAGTTACAAGAGGTCACTAAAAGTTACAACCATGGAGATATCTAATACCTCTTCTTCTGTTTCTAGTGTACCTGCGGTGGTATTGAACTCGCCTGCAACTACTCCTAGGAAATCTTCACTTATTGTGGATACATCTACACCCGCAAATAATGGCCAGATCAAGACTGGTGTTACCACTAACACTGCTGCTGGCGGTGTTGGTGGTGCTGAGCTTACTCCTACAAACACGTGTGAATCACCAAGGCGGATAGTTTCGCCTAGTGCCTCTTCAGTCTACGGGTTATTGTCTCCTGTAAGTCCTGTATCTACCAGTGGACCCGGTAGAGGCAAGCGTCACACTTCGGGTACAATGCATGAGTTCACAGATAAGGATTTCCAGAATGTCAAGCTGTACAATGAAGAGATTGTACATATTGGCTCTGAAATAATAGGCAAAGGAGCTTTTTCTAAAGTAATGGCTGTTCAGTGCAAAGCAGGTCAAGTTCATGCTTTGAAAACTGCTTTGAACCCAGGGTATGCCAAAATCCTCCTCCATGAAGCGAAAATCTTATCCTCAATGAAACTTTCCAATAATGATAATAACAATAACGTCCAAAATGGAATTGTTCAGTTCTTGGGGTATTCTCGTACAAACCCTATTGGACTAGTGTTCACTCTATACGAACTGAATCTTCAAGAGTATATTTTCAGGTGTCCAACTCCTAATAGTTTATCTGATCCGTTCATAGGATACGAATACTGGAACAAGTTGTCATTACAACTTATTGACGCATTAATGACCTTGCATTCTCTTGGAATAGTGCATTGTGATATCAAAACTGATAACATCATGTTGGATGAAAACTTGAATCCGTTTATTGGAGACTTTTCTTCTTCAAGAACAGTGCACAGTAATGACAGTAACGAAGACAATGACGACCAAGAAGATATTGGTGAAATAATCGAAAACAGTGCAGCTTTCTCTATCAGCTTTTCTGCTCCAGAGCTGTTGAAACCCGGCAAAGTGTGTCCTAATTTTTCAACAGACACATTTTCCCTGGGAATGGTGTTGCTGCAAGCAGCTACAGGGAATGAGCCTTACCAGTTGGCTGCAAAGGGATTTGTACAAAAACTGCACTGGGTGAAACAAGGAACACCTTTGGAAATCATCTCTCCCGAAGATAATCTACGCATATCCACGGTGAAAAATGTACTAACTTCATTTCTCAAGGAACGGCAGGACCTTTCCTCTATCCGCAAACTGTACCAATAGAATATAGACAAACGATGTAACGACCATAACGATACCAATTTAAAGTAAATTGAAAACTGTAAAACAAAAGTTCAAACCGGTCAAAAGGTCAAAAGGTCCCGAGGACTCCAGTAGAAATGCCCGTAGTAATACTAGTATACTGGTAACACCGATGGTATCCGATGCACAGAGCTTATGGTATTTACTTGGTAGCAGTAGCTTATAGTGAACAAATAATCGGGGTAACCGTACGTACGCACACTAGTGCAGCACCCACAGTACTATAGTTTATTTTGTACGTACGTACCATAACATTTACTGCTAGTGGTAAATATTCATCAGTGATAACACGGATCTCTCCAGCACCGAGATATCCACAATCATACCCACGGAAAGGGCGCCGTCCACGAGCATTTACACACGGGAAACGCTCAAAGGGAACCGCTTTGTGAAACGAATACTGGGAAACACAGGTCCTCTGCAAGGTTTAGCACTTCTTTGGCCTGCTTAATATTGATTTTTTTTTTGCTCAAAACAGCTGCACTGCGACAACAACAACAACAAATAGCACACTTTGAAAAGAAACACAAAGGTGAAACTTGATTTATTAACAAACACCACCTTCAACCCTTGGCCATCCCCCTTTTTTTCTTGGTCTTGTCAAGTTGTACGGTTTCTTTTGTTGAAGGTTTCGTGCTATAAAACGCGTTGTTCACAGGGTACACGTGTGGAGCTATTCATTTCAGTTTCCCACTAATTTTGGTTTTTATTTTGATCTCCACCAACTGGTTTTATCTATTCTAATTTTTTTTTCTTCTTGGTCCTACCATCTATCACGCGTTGGGGTAAGCTTCTTTCCAGCTGACTGATGAGCACTACCTACCCAGGGTCGTCCTTTGGTGGCAGCATGCTGAAGGATGAGGATCACGATGATCCCTTGACTGATGCTGCTTTAGATTCACTTTATAATGATAGCATGGGATATAACCCATCTGGAACGGCTTCGGCTGCTGCTGCCGCGGCAGCTGTTTCCAAAATGGCTGACCATTTGACTATGACGCCCAAAACAGAGTACCACAGCGACTCTACGCCGGCCGCAACGGTGCCAGATACCACGGGTATCGCCACGGAAGTCAAGAAACCTGTGTTGAAGTCAGATAGTAATAATAGCCGGAGTGGCAGCAGTAGTCGGGCACCATCGTTACCGCCGCCAACTCCGTTGATTGATAGAGCTTATCCTCTGACTTTTGCAAACGCAGTTTCAACTCCTACGCCTGCTATGGCCTCGGTGCCTGGTGCCGGTGATGGGGGTAATCATATCACTGATCTGTCGTTACAAAACTTACCTCAAACCGCTGACCACAACCAGCAGCAACAACAGCAACAGCATAGACAACAATCATCGGAGCCTGTAGATGACGCTTCTAAAGTATCCGCATACGCAAGGCTTGATTTTGAATCGTTTACTTTTTATGTCCAGACACTACAAGTTATCCTGGGGAGAAGAGTTGAGAATGGGTCGGGAATGGTTGACGTGCATTTAGGTCCCGCAAAGGCTATATCCCGGAAACATGCCAAGATTTTTTATAATTTTGGTACACAAAGGTTCGAATTATCAGTATTGGGCCGTAACGGCGCTTTTGTAAGCGATAACTTTGTTGAAACTGGTTCAACTGTGCCGTTAAGTGATGGAACTAGAATACAAATTGGCCAAATTCCTTTCACTTTTGTTTTACCCTCTGTGCCTATCGATGAGTCCGCTGCATCTAATGCAGAGTCTGCCGCGCCGGCTGCCGACATTAATCTCGAAGATACGAATATCAAAGAAGAAGACTTCAGAGATATGTCGCCGCCAGGAGGTAATATGGGATCCCCATTATCTTCCAAATCGATATCCATGGAACCGTCTCTACCTCCTGCTAAAAAGACTAATAGTACTGGTAGTGCAACCACCTCTGCGGCTGCAGCCGCGGCAGCAGCAGCAGCTCAACCGAAAGCTTCCAAAAAGAAGGTCAAAAAGCAATACCTGCCTGAGGAAATTCCTGAAGAGTATAAAGAAAAACCACCACATTCATTTTCGCATCTGATAGCTACAGCGCTAAGGTCGCGGTCTGACCGTAGCGGGATATCGCTATCGGAGATTTACAAAGCTATACAAGAGATATTTCCTTACTACGAGTATTGTCCTCCCGGCTGGCAGAACTCGGTCAGACACAATCTGTCGTCCAACCGTGCATTCAGGAAAGTCGAGAAAGAGGGCAAAGGTTGGTTATGGGGCATTGACGAGAACTACTTTATAGAAAAGGAACAACAAAAGAAAAGAGCAGCTGAAATCAAAGCTAGTAAAGCTGCGGCTGCGGCTGCTAAAGCTGAAGCACAGGCAAAAGCTGAGGCTGAGGCAAAGGCCTTGGCAGAGGCTAAAGCTGAAGCTGAAGCACAGGCTCAAGCTGAAGCACAGGCTCTGGCACAACAACAGGCTCAAGCAAAAGCACAAGCAGAGTCACAAAGGGCCAAATCTAATGACAATAATGAACAGATGATGAACAATGTGAATAAACCTAATGAGGCTACGATCAAAACTGAACCATTGGTTAAACGGGACAAAGAGAAAACAATTGCAGAAATCGCTAGAGAAATTGAACGCACAAAACCACAGAAAAGTAGTGTTCCTCCTACTATGCCAGTTTCTGGTTCTGCTACATCTACGACTGCTGTGGGAGGTTCTGCTGTTAAAGTTGAACCTGGTGTTTCCAAACCACTCAACGCACAAGTATCAGCATCTAGTAGCACAGAGACAAAAGCAGCTGAACCATCAACAGCACCCACACCTACACCGGTACCGTCTGCTGCAGCAGTTGCTACGAGTAATGTATCTAATGCAGCTAAAGCTGAAGGACTTAATTTACCCAAGGAGACTTTGAAAGCGTTGGGCCAGATTCAACACAAGTTGCAAGCACAGTTACAAGCATCTGGAGCTATAAGTCCGGCAAACTCTGCGTTGCTGACTAATGCATTGGCAATTGCCATAGCACAAACTGCCAAGAAAAGTGGTACGGCAGGGTTGACAGCACTGCTCAGCGGGAAGAACCCTGCACAGTTGACGCAGCTACTACAAACTGCTTTGGAAACTGTCAGAGCTAGAAGCAAAAAGGGCGTATCTAAATCACCTTCACCAAGAGATCCTGTATCCAGCAGTGCTTCTGTAGCTGGAAAGGCTCCTACTAATAGTGCAAAGGCGCCTGCTGGAAAAGCTCCCACTCCAAGTGTACCTACTCCTAGCGCGCCTACTGGTGCTGCTCCTACTACTACTGCTGCTCCCGCTACAAGTGCTGCTCCTGCTTCTAGTGCTGCTCCTGCTACAAGTGCTACTCCGGCTTCTAG